>OX940809.1:17500-163450 GCA_954870605.1 Acer campestre | reverse complement strand
CTTCTTTTCTTCTGTCAAAAAAAAAAAGCTTCTTCTTTTCTATTTTTGGTTTTCTTTCTCTTGGAAGTTTTGAGAATACTTCAAAAGTTGCATAGACTAAATGCTGGCCAAACAAATGTTGAATCGAAAAGACTGAAAGTGATTTTTTTTTAAATATTAGCTAACTTTAGGTGAAAAGGAATAGATAAAAAAAAATATATCTAATATATATATATATTTGAAATACTAAATTAATTTAGAATTTGAGGAGGGAAATATAACTCGAACTCATAACCTCGTTATGTAAGTACGAAGGGTAAACCATTAAGCCAATCTCATCTTATCATTTATATATTATTATTAGCAGCTGTATTAGTATAATATGATAATTAAAAGCTATGTTAACTTCTACTTTTCAGAAAAATAAAGGGAATAAATTGAAATGCAGTAAAGAGTGGTCGTGAAAAAATCTCATTTTAATGAAGAATATTGAACCATTTTTTTTATTTTTCTTGTCGGTTGGATGGACGGAGGCATGTGAGGACGAGAGGGGGCCACTGCCCCTCCTCAAGTTTTACAAAATTTTAAATTTGTCCCCTAAGTTTTTAGATTTTTATGTTTTTACCTATGTTTTATATTCCTTGAAGTTTTATAGTTTTATAAATTAATCCACTAAACTTTTAGATTTTTATATTCTTACCCTTATTTGATATTTAGACTTTCTAATTCTTTTATAAATTAAGTGTTAATAATTTTCTCATAATCACGTAGAAAATATATTTGATTCTAAACATGTTATTATTATTTCTTATACCTCAAATATAAATCAAATCTCAACGTATATATTTTGTTATGTCAATTGTAATTTTTTCTTATCAAAATTACAATTACTCAATTCTATCTTAACTAATTTTATTATATCCTTGAAATATTTTCTCTCTCCAAATCTTACTTATCTCACCCCTAGTACTTTAATACAATGTCATACTTTTGATAAGTTATTTATATAGATTTTGCTTCTTTTTTTTTTTTTTTTGATTTATATAATTAAAACATGTCAAGTAAACATAATCATATATTTATGTAATTATTAAGAAATTTTATCGAGCAATCTTTTATAATTTTTAACAATTAAAATAGTTTTTAGATATTAGAAAAATACTAGGATAACTTTTAACAATGAAATTTCATCGTTTTATTTTTCATCAATGCACAAATTAAGATAATTTATCTTAATAAAATATTATTATTTATTTAAAATAATTAATGAAAAAAGTAATGTTTTAAAATATAAACAACATTTTTTTTAATTAACCTTTAAAATATATGTTGAATCTAACTCATTATTTTACGGTGCCCCCCTAAAACATAATCTTAGATCCGTCCATTGGATTATACTGATTAATGCATTTTAATTATCACTATTTCTGCTATTATAATTAAACTCAATTGTTTTATAAATATAACCCTAATTATAATTTTAATTTAAAAAACATAAATTCAAATATTTCTTTTACTTTCGAGTGATGTACACATAGTTATATCTAACGTGATTATTTTTTTTTTGTTTACACCATCCGGTTTCCGGGTGGGGCGGATCCACCATACGGTGCAATCAGCCCAGACCACACCCTGACTAATCCGGACTCGCACCGGGTCGGCCCACTAAGGGGTAAAGTGCTCCCAATATGTGTAGCTCCGTTCACAAGGGGGGTTGAACCCACGACCTTGCTTAAGGGATGAGAGCGCCGAACCACTCACACCAACACATGATTGGTAACGTGATTATTTTAATACGATAGGAAGTTTGTAATATTAGACACTTTACCCCCTCTAGTTTCAGTAATGGTCATTTTTCCCCCTTGAAAACTAAAAAATTAGACATTTTGCCCCCTCTAGTTTCAATAATATTTCCCCCCTAAAAACCAAAATATTAGACATTTTACCCCCTGAACATTAGAAATTCCATTAGTCAACATTTTTAACCGTCAAAAAATCAATTAAATGACATTATTACCCTTAAATACATTAGTTATGCCCACTAATTGTTTTTAAAGAAAAAAAAAATAAGAAATAAAAAAATTAAACTAATATAAGTATTTTTTAAAATAATTGAAAATAAAAATTATAAAATTTAATTAAACTTTAATAAAAAATTATTTAAACTAAAATAAATATAAATAATTAAATGTACAAATAAAAATTTATTTAAAAAACATTAATATAAAGAATGAAATGTAAAAATAATGAAAATTTTTAATTAATGGAAAAATAATGTAAAAAACATTAATATATATATATATATTGAAATACTGAATAATTTATTTAAAAGACATTAATATAAAGAATAAAATGTAAAAATAAAAATTTAATTTACAAAACATTAATATAAAGAATGAAAAGTAAAAATAATTAAAATTTTTAATTAATGTAAAAATAATGTAAAAAACATTATTTATTTTTTTTGAAATACTCAATTTTTTTATTAAAGTTTAATTAAATTTATAATTTTTTATTTTCAATTATGTTTTTTTTTTAAATACTTTTACTAGTTTACTTTTTATTTTTTTTTATTTTTTTCTTTAAAAACAATTAGTGGTGTCATTAGAGGGCATAACTAAGGTGTTTAAGGGTAATAAGGGCATTTAAATGATTTTTTGACTGTCAAAGTTGTTGACTAACGGACTAACAAATGGTTAGGGGGTAAAATGTCTAATATTTTGGTTTTCATAGGGGAAAATAGCCATTACTGAAACTAGAGGGGCCAAAGTGTCTAATATGTCAAACTATAGGGCAGGAAATGATTATTTCCCTATATAGGACATGAATTTTCTATAAAAAAATATTGAGAGTTTTAAAAGAATCTTGTAACTAATATATATCATTGTATTTGTTTTATCTATTTACCTTACTTTTTATAAGATACAAATTACAAATTTATAAAAGTTAGAATTTCAAGATCGAATAAATAAAACATATATATATATATATATCTATCTCCAAGGATTGCTCTTTTTTTCTTTTCTTTTTTGAAAAGGAATTTCATTAAACAAAACGCTATACAGCAGCTAGACAATCGTCCAAAACAATTGGAGCCACATAAGGTGGAACCTCCTCCATCCAAAAGGAACTAATACCAGAAGATAAACCCAATCATATTGGCTAATCTGGGCACAAAGATAATCAAACAATTTGGATGACAGTTTAAAAAATGAAGTACATCCTTAATAACTAAACCAATTCACATCTGAAATACTAACAAGAATAATGATAAGGTGTTTGAACAATTTGTGATTAAGTGGAACATCAAAATCATCTTGTAGAAAGAAACCCTAAAAAAGTGTTTTAAGGAAGAATATTAGTAGGTGGAACTAATTCTCTTTTTGTAATTCAACAATTAAATATGGTTTTCATTCTCTTTTTTACTCTTTAAATTGATGATTTTTTTTCAATTGGGTGGTCATGATTTTTTTTCTTTATGTATTCTTCATTTCTTTTTTTTCTTTTCTTTTTTCCTTTTTTGGGTGTCTTTTTCCCAACGTACATTAACATCTTAGAATGAATTATGCTTTTAATTCTGTTGATTGGGTTAGATGCTTGGAGCTGAGGTCCAAGAAGAATAAAATAATTCAACCAATTATACTAGGACATTTGACAATTTTTCTTGCCATTGAAAGTGCTTTTGAATTCGACTATTTTAAAGTATTTGCCTAAAATTATTAAACTATTTCTTTAAATAAATAAATAAATACATGAACATTTTCTTCTTCTTTTTTTTCTTGATGAAGGTACTTTTACTATCCAAAGAAACTATAACAATGAAATCTATTATAAGAATTTCGTGGGGTCTAATAAAGTGGATTATTAATTATTATACATCATTTTGTCTTTCACTTAGTTTTGCACTGAACTTATCAATTTCATGAAAATGGAGATTAATGTTTTCTTCACGCAAGTTATAAGAATATGTCCATTCCAACATGATCAAACTCCATTGCAAATTGAGATGGGTATCCAAATTGATAGAGACTCAGGTTAAATCTCTTATATCTATATCAATAAGATATATTATAGTTGCTAACAATAGTCAAACTCATTATAAAAACCTCATAAACTTCTATTTTTGAAAAAAAAAAATTATCAAATATATCAAAATCATACATGTAGTGTTTAATCTCGATAAATTCATGACCTGCTATAATATAAAAATAAGAAGGAGGTGATGGGTGGTTGTCATAAATTGTGAAATTACTTTTTGTCAAAGAAACTCATCAACATGGTCCCATCCCATTCATTGTATGTGAGCAAAAACACACAGAGCAGCGGCTAAAATGATAATTACAAGATCTAATGTCATTTCCATTTTCAAATAGCACATGAATGAAGACAACTCTTTAACACAGAAAAAAGAGAGAGAAGAGATCGAGAAAGTAATGGCTGAGGCTTGCCCATGCCAAAGTAATCATATGCTCCACCACCATGGCACCATTTTTACCTGCATCGTATCCTTTCAAGCTAGGAATTAACCACCACCACCATTTTCATAATAATCTCTTTAGTTTGTTCCTTTTGTCTTTCTTTTCTTTCTAATTTTGACTACTATTTCAATTAAAGTTGTGGCACCAAATCAAAATGCCCAGCTTTAGTAATTATGTGATGAAATAGTTACTAGCTTATATATATTCCCGACAAATCACCATATATGTGTCAACTTTGCAAGTTTTCTTTTAATTGCAATTTGTTGCGTAGGTCGTGTTTTCACTTTTCAACCTTTAAATCCTTGAATATTATGCATGCATGCGCCTATAGACAACTACTAGCCCTAAAGTTTACGCTTTTTTTTTTTTCTTTGTTGAAAATAGTTTACGATATTTATGATATAAGATTTCATTGCATGCAATTAAAGAATTAATGAATATGCTTTCGGATTAGACGCTCTACGAATTGATTAGCTAGCTTATTAATTCGGTCTCTTTGATCCCATTTGGGTTCATGTTCACTTGTTTTTATTTGTTAATAACAAAGATATAGAATTAAGCAGCATTTTTATTGTTAGTTCGTCCTGATATATTTATTGTCAGGTCGAACTGATAATAGAAAATCTGTAGAATTAAGAATCAAACTTTAACTTTAATTGTTTATGATTTATGAAAACATATTCTTCTTCTTCTGATTTAAAAGTTTATATATATATATATATATAAAATTTCAAGTTAATACACACTATATCAATGCATTGCATGTAGACCACTAGATTTATACAAGAGAGAAGAGAAAGTAATCATATGCTCCACCAATCACCATTGTTAATTATATGCATCATATATATCATCCTTATATTGCAAGCTAGCTAAGAGAACCACCACCACCATTGCCATAATAATCTCTTTCTTTTCTTTCTAATTTTGACTACTATTTCGAATTAATTAGCTTAATTCGGTCTCTTTGATCACATTTGGGTTCATGTTCACTTGTTTTTATTTGTTAACAATGATATAGAATTTACAATCAAACATATTCTTCTTCTTTTGTACGTATTTCCCAACATAAATAGCTATTTGGCATACCATGAATAATAATACTAGAAGTTTATATATATATTATTTCAATAATACTATACATTCAATCTAAAATCCCACTTTTTTCATCCCACCATATGTGGCATGTGAGGTGTCAAATGGTGAGTGGATACATGGGTATGTATCCACTCACCATTTGACACCTCACATACCACATGTGATAGGATAGAAAATGTGAGATAAAAGATAGGATGTTTAGCATTTATTGATATTATTTACAGTCGGACGACTCGAACCTTGGACGTCCATAATTACGTTATCTTTCATTCGTCATTCATCAACATCCGTCATCTTCGCTGTCATTTCCAATAACTAACAGTCTTATAGTTTAGTGTCCATTATTCTTTTTCCATCTCTTAATCAGTGATTTTCCTATGCTAACACATAGATACTTCAGGAGAGCTTTGCGTATACGCTCAAATCCTATCAAAATATGACAGATGGAACGAATAGCCACTTACATGAGAGACGCACGTCATGACTAATAACCGATTACATCTTATTTTGTGATATACAACAAATAATAGAGAAACACCTGTTTGTTTACTGTGAAATTGTATACAGATAATCCTGCCCCGCAAACAAACAGAAAACGGGTGGGCTCACTTGAAAGTTGTGACTCCTGGTTTCTGTTTTCAATTTTTACAGAGAGAGAAACGAAGAGGAAGACGAAGGAGTGAAGTATCTTTCTCTCTCTACGATTTCACGTAAGTCTCTCTCTCTCTCTCTCTCTCTAAAAACCATTATTATTTACTGATTCTCTTTCAATTTTACTGTGTATTTGACTATTTGAGTTAGTAGTTTCAATGTAGCTGAGTTTTGTGATTTCGATTATGTTGTTTGTGTTTTATTTGAGGGTTTTACCACCGCAATCGGTCTCGATTCCATGCTTTTTGCTCGTATTTTGTTTAGATGATCTTTGTTTCCATGATTCAGTTGTGAAACACATCGACATTTTTTTGGTTAATGGATTTTCATGATGTTGTTGGTTGATTGTTCAAGTTTGTGAGTTTAGTGGAGTTTTTTAGTTTGAAATGTGTTGTCAACTTGTGAGTACACAGACTACTATTATTTGTTTTTTTGAAAGATTTTTGGTGCTTTTCCAGTTTATTGGATGGAAATTTAACTTCATTTACTTGTAGGATCAATTTTATAAGTTTGCTCTAATTTTATATATTAATGTATAACTAGAACTCTAAAATTCTGTAAATTCAATGATCTTGTAGAAGAAATTTTACTTGAGTTTCACATACCTAGAGTCATTTTATTACTTTATTTCTGTATCAAGTGTTGATATAAGTTGCGATCGAGATTGCTCTTCCGTAGAAACAGTTCTGAGATTAAGTGCGTTTAGTACTGGTTTTTTGGTGTCTGATTTCCGCTTCGTGAAAAACGTTGTACGCAAGTAACCACACTTATGCATTGATATGGTTCTTATACTGCTTTAGTCTTTAGAGGGCTGAGAAAGGGTGACGATCTCTCGAATTGTTGTCTTATACAGGGTTGTTGGGACTAGATGATAAGGTTGACACTTTTATAAGCTGATAATGATGACTTTGTACAGAAGTACTTTGTATAGAAGCACTTACAAGCTCTTTCTTCTTAGAAGTGATTCTGAACAATTGCTTTTATAAAGCGCTTTGAGCATTTTTCTATGTACTGATGTCATATGTCTTGATAAGAGTGATTTTCTATGTTTATTGTTTGTTTATGTATGTAATATAAATTTTCAGCATATTTGAGTTATAAGCTTCAAAGTAAATGAGTTTTGTGATGTGGTTGCATTATTTGTGTCTGTTTGAATGTTTTATCAATTATCAGTGAAATTGATCCTCTTTTTTTGGTCAAATTTTAAGAAAAATGTTTTTGCTTGGAATTGGATTTAGTGTTTTTTTTTTTTTGAAAAATTGAAGAGGCCTGATGTTTAATATATAACTAGTGTAATTTAAGTTGAGATTGAGAGCCAGAAGCACTTTTAAGCTCTTTCTTCTTAGAAGTGTTTCTGAACAGTTGCTTTTGCAAAGCACTTTAAGTACTTTTCTATTTACTGATGGTATATATGTCTTGATAATAGTGTTTTTTGGTCTCCTCTTCAAGACAAAACAGCTATTTTACAAATTAATGATTACTGATGCTTATGTGACATTTATCTATTTTCAGTGTTAGTATATAAGGCAGATGGAGTACAGTTCTGATGAAGAGTCGGATTTTAGTGATTCTGAGATCATTGAATATGCTGAGAAGCCATATGAAGATCTGAAGGCTGGAAAGTACAAGGTGAAGGTCAATGGCACCTTAAGGTGCCCATTCTGTTCGGGGAAGAAGAAACAGGATTACAAGTTCAAGGATTTACTTCAACATGCTTCAGGAGTGGGTAAAGGATCGTCCAACAGAAGTGCCAAGCAAAAGGCCAATCACTTTGCCCTTGCGAAATATTTGGAGAATGATCTAGCTAGTGAAGTGGATCCAAGCCAAGTTCTGCTTTTACCCCAACCACCACAACCAGTGAAGAAAACTCCAGGGCAAGAAGAACTCTATGTGTGGCCTTGGATGGGAATAGTAGTTAATATTGTGATGGAGCCCAAAGATAAAGAATCTATGCTTGATAGTGGATACTGGTTGAAGAGGTTTGCTATATATAAGCCTTTGGAGGTTCATATTTTCTGCGATGAACATAATTCAATTGCGCAGGCGATAGTGAAGTTTAACTGTGACTGGAATGGTTTCATGAATGCAACGGAATTCGAAAAATCATTTGAAACTGAGCATCAAGGTAAGAAAGATTGGAATGCACAAAGAAGACATCCTGGCTCAAAAATATATGGCTGGTGTGCACGTGCAGATGATAATGATACTAAAGGACCAGTAGGGGAATATCTTCGCAAGGAAGGGAAGTTGAAAACAATCTCTGACCTTGTCAAGGAAGAAAATCAGAATAAAAACACTATTGTGACAAACCTTGCTAGTAAGATTGATTTGACAAATGAAAATCTGAATGAACTAGAGTATAAGTTCAATGAGAAGAACTTGTCTTTAAGCAGGATGCTAGAAGAGAAAGACAGACTACACTATGCTTTTGTTGAAGGTTAGCTTCAGTCTCTGTCTCCCTTTTCATATGCTCAACATCTATAACTTGCATATACTCCCACTACTTGTAGCTAGAATGTGTAATGTTGCTTATATTCCCACTAAGCCTCGGTTCACAATGTACATCCATGAATACAGCAAGGTTAGGCCCAGATGGCCTCATGAATGTTTGGCCCCTTCTCCTTTAGGAATACACAAATTATAATTTTGTACTTATTCCCTAGCCATTTGACTCTTCTCTTTAGGATTTGTGGCCTCTTGCCATACTGAATAAAAGGTTGTTGTTTATCATTTTGTACTTGATCCCTAGCCATTTCAGTCTCTGATGTTTATTTATGGCATATTATCATATAGTTCAAAATCATCATACATAATATTTTATATGATGAGTTGATGTTATAATTGTTTGTTAGAAACAAGAAAGATGCAGCGGCATTCTCGTGAAAATATTCGGAGGATCTTGGAAGAACAAGAGAACCTAAGCCACGAATTGGAGACTAAGAAGAGGAAAATAGATATCTGGAGCAAAGAGCTGAACAAGCGTGAAGCATTAACTGAGCGTGAGAGACAAAAACTTGATGAAGATAGAAGAAAGGTAACACTTCCAGGTCCTTTGAATTACTAAAGAAAATAGACAGATGAATTTTTTATCTATAGTGATATATTATGCTACATGATCATTTTTTTGTAATGTTTTCTTCAGAATGAGCAGAGAAACAATTCGCTTCAGTTGGCTTCTATAGAGCAGAAAAAGGCTGATGAGAATGTTCTAAGGCTGGTTGAAGAGCAAAAGGTGTGCCACTTGCTTTTACAATTTGACCACTTTTTTTTAAAAAAAAAAAATTGCGATTGTTAACATTTTAAAACTTGTAGCTATTAATAAACGGAAATTTATGAACTTTTCAGAGGGAGAAAGAAGAGGGTTTAAAAAAAATTCTTAAATTAAAAGAGGAGCTGGATGCTAAGCAGAAGTTGGAAATGGAAATTGCAGACCTGAAAGGTAAATTACAGGTGATGAAGCATCTTGGAGATGCAGATGATGCAGCAGTTAAAAAAAAGATGGAAGAAATGAATGATGAGTTGAAAGATAAATTGGAAGATTTGGGTGATTTGGAGGATTTAAATACAACTCTTATAACCAAAGAGCGCCAAAGCAATGATGAACTACAAGAAGCACGGAAAGAATTAATACAGGTATCTGAAATGGAATTGCTAGAAAGTAGAGATGGCAAATTTACCCGGCCGGGCCGGGTACCCGGCTTTACCCGGGCCGGAAATCCTGGGTAAAACCCGGACATGCCTTACCCGGCACCGGGTAAGGGTTGTCCGGGTACCCGGGCCGGTTGTGTTCTGGCCCGGGTCCGGGTATACCCGGATACCCGGTTTTTAATTTTTTTTTTTATTTTTTTTCTAAAAATGTGTTGAACTTTGCTGGAAAATGTGTAGCTCTAATAAACTTGACCATTTTTGTTTTACTAAACAGTGAAAAAAAAAAAAAGCAAAATTTTTGACGGGTGATTTGTGGCTTCTATCTGTGCAGGCCCTGTTTTTTGCTTTGCCATTCTCTGTTTTTGTTAGTTCTCTTCATATCAGCTTTTGTTGTGTCTCTGGGTTTCTGTCTTTGTCCCGCCCTTGTTGCTTTTCTTTGCCTCTTTGGTTTCTGTTGTAGCTTGTTTTTACCCTGCTTGTTTTGGGTGGTGCTTGTTTTTGGTTGGCTTTGGGTTGCTTCGTCTGTTTTCCTGCCATTTTCTGGCTTTTATAATACACTGCAGTTCAAAAAAAAACTAGCAAAATTTCTGATTGTGATAATGGTGGAGTTCAAGATTCTTAATTAATTCCTTGTTTGAATGTGATATATCAATACCTTTTTAGATGACATGTAAAGTTGTAAACATTCAAGCTTTTTCCTCAATATCGAGTCTTGTCTTTTTTTCTACTTTGAACTTACAGTAGTCTCTGTAATTTGCTTTGTCAGCTGTTGTGTGTTTTTTTTCTTTATTTATTTAATTTATTGATATAATTTTTGTTTTCTTATTTTGGGTTGTTTTATTAATTAATATGGTAAATTTTAATATGCTAAGGATATAATGTAAATTTTGGGTTGCTTAACAGCAACATGTAGCATTGTAGCCTTGAATTAAAATATTAAAAAAAAAAAAAAAAAAAAAAAAAAGAATAAAATCCGGGCAAAATCTGGGTATGGATACCCGGAAACCCGGCCGGGTTTTTCCGGACTGGGTACCTGGATTCGAAAATCCGGGTATTTCCGGGCCGGGTACCCGGACTGTTAAAACCCAGGTACCCAGCCGGGTCCGGGTATACCCGGCCCGGACCCGGGTTTTTGCCATCCCTACTAGAAAGATAGTTTGTGATCAAAGGGTTTAGTTGAATATCAAATGTCATTTAGTTGAATATGTGGTTTCTGGGTCAACAAAAGAGTCACAAATCATCTATAAAATGTCTCAAACATATAAAATATTCTTCTGATCTATATGTATATATTAAAGTAGCATGCATTAGAGTTTGTTGCAAGTTGTCCCAAATAAAGACATTTGTTTTATTAATAGGGATTTCAAGATCTGTTGGGTGCTCGTACGAATATTGGAATAAAGAGAATGGGGGAAATTGATGTAAAGTCATTCCAGAATGCTTGCAAGCAAAAATACTCACCTGATGAAGCAGAGGTCCAGGCCATGACTCAATGCTCATCGTGGCAGGAGCATCTAAAGAACCCAAATTGGCACCCGTTCAAGATAATAAATGTTGGAGAGACTATCCAGGTATGTTGTTTTTTAATATTCTCCAGGACTATCAAAACTTAGCTTTCTATCAATGTAGACCTGAATCATTTTAAACTGTTACTATATTTAATGATTATGCATAATGCAGGAAATTATCATTGAAGAAGACGAGAAGGTAAAAGAACTTAAGGAGAAGGGAGATGAGATATACTCAGCAGTTATAACTGCATTAAAAGAATTAAACGAGTACAACCCGAGTGGGAGATATGTCATTTCCGAGCTGTGGAATTTTAAAGAAGGAAGGAAAGCCACACTTAAAGAGGCCATTGCTTATGCTGTGAGTAACATTACCAAGCTCAAGCGCAAGAGAACATGAGATTGAGGTTTGTATTCGTGTTTTCTATTTGTATATGTCATTTCATGTCTCGTTTCATATTCCCGAAAGACATAGTATAAAGAAACAAACACAAGATGCAAAATTGAAATTGAAATTTGATAAGCCGATGTTTAATTCGCGTTTGAAATTGCCAGGTTACAAAGGGATGAGATCCGTGATGAAGTTTCAAGGGGGATAGATGCTGGAAAATATTATGTAGTCGGGACGATTTTTCTAGGCTGTTTAATCTGAACACGATCAGGATTTAGATATACCCTTGGTCACTGCAGCATTTTTATTTTTTTCATTTTCAAAGTGAAGTTTTATCTGATGCTATGAATATTCTTCATTTTCGAACCATTTCTTATTGGATGTTTTGAAATCTAGATGACCGTAAGCACAAATATAATATGCTTATCCCATTCAAATGTTTTTCTTGAAAAATATAAATGAAGGAAAACGTGAGATCCAACTACTTTTTTTTGTATAAATTTTTAATAATCCTGTGTTGTGAAACTAATCAAAACTTGAAACTTGGAATTGAATAAGTAAATTTGGGTTTATTGTGCCTCAATCCATGAAGAATTAAAATAAGAAAATTTTCATAAAATTAAAGCAAGTTGTTGCCAAAATGTGTACAAGCAAATCTGAGTGCAAAACACACTCATATGAAAACAGCTTTCTAAACCTTAACCTTTTTAACATTTTTTCTTCCTTTTTTTTTCAATGAGTACCTTGCCCATTCTCAACACCTAAACCATACAAAACACCAGCATACTTTTCCAAAGAGCTGCTAAAGAAATTCTCTTTCAGTTTCCTGAATGTACAAGATGTGAGCAAACTATCTGAACCTGCTTGATGACAAATCCCGACTCTTTCGACTTCCAACAACTCCGCGAGCTTGTTCAATCCTCCATGAAGGCTATTGCAAAACTTCATCAAATACTTGATGTCATAAACTGTAGGGAAATACATGTTGATCAATTGAAAGAACCCCACTTGGTTATCGGGCAGATTCTGGCACGTCAAGAGCTTTAGCAAGTACCCGAAATCATACCCGCTATGAAATGTCACCCAATGCACATTATCGTTCAAAACAATCCCTGATGACATCAACAACTCTCCAAACATCCATGCATCGATGCCCTCCTCGTTGTTTTTCTTGAAATCAATACCACTTTGTTTCAAAAGATCGATAGAGTCATCGGCAAACACATCATTATTAAGATTGAACTCGCGAAAATTGAATTGCCAAATGCAATACTTATCCGTTCCACAAGTGGGCAGGTTCCCCTGCTCATCTGACAACGTGAGACCCAACTGGATTAGCTTCAACATATCCACATTGTCTTTTAAAGTTTGGTAGTGATAGTCATTGCTGTTCTTGAAATTGCCCACGGGGCGTAGAACAACGCCAGGGAACTCAGTGTCCATTGCAATGTACGGGAAATCATCCACGATTTTTCGAATCAAATCAAATTCTTCTTCCAGATTGCCATCCCACACCTCGCGAATTTGGATAGAATCACCTTTTGGCAGCAGCGACATTCCTCTGGAAAAACACAGTACCAACCAAAACCACACAAAAACAACTCCTCTCCAACCAATTAACAATCAAGCATCCAATATCAAAAAGACAAAAAAACCTGATCCCAATTTCACCTAATCTGCATAAAATCAATCAATAAATAACACAATTTAGCTGATGAAAATCATCCCTTTACATAAGCGCAAGAACCAATATCACAAACAAAACAAAAACCAAACCCTAGAAAACCACAAAACAAATAATTCATTCAATTCAAAGAAACCCAGATCTCGCTTTTTGGCTACAAATCACCCAAATATGAATCAGACTAATATAATTTCACATCAAACACAACAAAAATTACATGCAATTAAAAGCAACAAAAAACACAGAAGATGGAAAAATCTGACCTTTAACGAAGGCAAAATTGAGAGATCGAATCGCGGATCTAGAAAGGCAAAACTAATGGGGTTCTAGGGTTTCGTCTTTTTGTTATAATGGGTGGCTGGAAAGGATGGATTTTTTTCGATGAAAAACCTGGGGCTATATTTTGTTTTTGACTTTTTAATTTTTAATTTTAAATATTTTTTGTTTTGTGCTCACCTCCTCTGAGAAGATGAAGAGAGAGAGAGAAATAAAAACATTGAAGTTTTTCAAATTAATAGGAAGATGACAAAAGATTGAAATTTTTTTTTTCTTTGAAATTGATTTTTATTTTTTAAAATTGCAATATACATGTGTCAATTAAATAAAAATATAAAAATAATTTATAGTGTATTTTCTTTAGCAGAATAAGATTGGGATTTCCATTAAACATCTTTATACATGTATAAATAATTAAATACCATAAACACTTGCTACACATATGTTATATAAATGATCATATACACATAAGTTATATAAGGGATCCTATATATTATGTGTGTACAAATTTATTATAATTTATGAAAATAAATGTTTCATTGGACGAGAATAACGATGGGAAGATTCATCTCGGTAGCCTCCTAAGCTACTGCCTCCAAAACCCCCGTATTCGCCACCACCACTACCATACCCATATCCACCACCAAGATCACCAAAGCCATCATTGAAAGAACGGTCCCTAGAGTTGCTACAACATTATTTTTCTTGGTTTACTCCAATATCTTAAATTACTTGTTCATATTACTTATATAACATACTCTCATTTTTCATTAATATCACAATTAATCAATAGCCTTTTATAGGCACCCAACACAAGAAAAATCACAATATTGAAAAGTCATAACAAATTTACTCATTATATTAGTCATGTTAAAGATGTTTATTGAATTGTCATGATATTGTATCATTTAAACATATATTGTTTTAAAAAGTCACCACAAATTTACTCATTATATTAGTCATGTTAAAGATGTTGGCCGTAAATGTGATTATTGAACTATCATTGTCATAGGTTATTCAATAGATAATTTTTTTTTTTTTAAATATACCAACTCGAATTTATAACATTGTCAAACAATATTGAGTGAACAATTTTATCCTCATTATTGAGCCACAATGGTCGGTGGTTATTCAATAGAGAATTAATGTTGTGGAAATTTCATTATTGACTCTATTTTCTCATATATATATATATATATAATTGATTTTATTTTCTCATATATCATGTTGGGTTGTAACCAAGGAAGATGAAGATAGAGAAACCCAATTGTTGAAGTTTTTCAAATTAATACGAAGATGACAAGAGATTCCTTTTTGTTTTTAATTATTTAAAAATATATATAAATAATTTATAGTGTATTTTCTTTTAGTAGAATAAGGTTGGGATTTCCTTTAAACATCTTTATACATGTATAAATACCATATAAATTTACTACACATTAGTTATATAAGGGATCATATACACATAAGTTATACAAGGGATCCAATATATCATATGTGTGTCCAAATCTATTATAATTTATGAAAAGAAATATTTGATTCATCGTGAAATTTGATCCATTATACTGGGTAAGGATAGATAGTTATTGATATGGTATTAGAGTTAATATATCTCAACAATATAAACATACTCTTCGTGAGTTTGCTCCCGTATTAAGGAACATGTTAACATATATATTATTTGGAGAAGTGAGATTCAAATTTGAAATTTCAATTAATATTGAGAAATGCTATTAATTACCATCCAACTATGTGTTGCCAAGATATGTTACCGTATTAATTCAATCAAAGCTTTGTCTAGAATGGTATTCTTTAAATAACAAGGACCAGACCAAAGTTTTATTATTATACTTTACTTATATACAAAATATGTTTAGTTTATCAAAGTTTATTTTGTTATATATAAAAATATCAAAGTCTATTTTAAAAACGTATAATGACAATTTTTGTAGTATACAATATTATGACATGCAATGATGGTGTCAAAATATTTATACAAATTTCAAGTGTAAAACATATCTCACATACATCAATCTTTCGATGATAACACTCCATCAATATGTATCATAACCAAGTTCTATATTTAAACACAATTTACAACCACAATACACACAATATTTTCAATGCTTATATATATATACTACATGTGGTGGTGATAAATCAAATGAGCACCTTTCACCACCAAACAACATTAAACAGTGATTGATAATTCGAATAAACGCCATTCACCACCAAACAATATTAGACGGTGATTCAATATTTTCAATGCTTTTGATATGAATGTTTTACATTTTTGGACACTTCATGCAATGTGTTCCTCCATTCTTGTAAGTCATATACTCCCTTCATACAACCAGCTACTGTCACGATTGTGTAAGGTAAACCAGCACATTGCTTGACTACAAGTTTCACAATTTCTTCTAAATTTGGAACTTCTGAAATGTCAAGTTCCACCTTATTTAGAAATAGGTCATATGCCTCTTTGTCTGAAAGAGGCTTCACTTCAACCGGTTTACAATCCATGGAGCGACAAATATCCAATGAATGAGTTGTTATCACCAATTTGCACCGATTTTCCTTTATAGCTTCAGAGATTCCTAGTTCTTCAAGTGAAATCCCTTCCCACACACCGTCTAATATTAACACAAATCGTCTTCCTTTCAACATTTCTGATAACATCCCCGATCGCCTTATTTTATCTTCTGTTTCTGGAAATTTTATTTTCAATGCAGTTGCAATTCCTTTTTGTAGTTTGATAAGATCGACCGTTTGAGATACACTGACCCAAATAACATTATCAAACCTATCGGTTTCCTTCAAGAGTCTATTGTTAATATGGGTGATGATAGTTGTTTTACCGATTCCTGACATCCCATAAACTCCGATCTTTTTTACATCGTTACCCATCAAGTATCCCCAAATCTCATCCATAGTTTTTGACGTCGCTTCGCCTACTAATATAGTTGTCGGAAATATTATTCCAATGGCCGGAGGTGCATCAATCACTAAACTATCAAATGAACTGGCTTTCTGACGAAATTTTTTCACTTCTTGAATTTTCTTATCAACAATTTTTCCTAGTAAATGCAATAGGAAAATTTTGCACTCATATTTGACCAAATTCAAATGAATTAGGATACAAAAGAATTGTGAAAATGGAAATAAATGATATCTTTTTTTCGGACCATCACTTGAGAGTAGATCGTGAACTTATTCAATATAAATCTCAACCATCTATACACCAACTTCATATAGGATGGAGTTTATTCTATTTTGACAGATTTGGAAAAGGTCATTCAATGCTCAGTAGTTGACACCTCAATTTTCTCTTGATGATTCACTAGACCCACTATAGCGATTAAATAAGAATAAAATGTTAAGGTACAAGTTTAAACAACTTTTGAATATGCAAAAGGTAGAAACATTTATTAACCATGGTGTAGGTCTATCATGATCCGGTTTGTCCAAAACAAATATACAAACATTATACAATCGTCAACAACGGACTTTATTAATGGTTGTGTGTCTAAGAATACCTCCTCTGTCAATATAAGACATTTAGAAGATATAATTCAAAATTGTTTTCTTCACTAGTTGCAACTATAATAGAAACTTGAAAAACCAATAGTAACTTTAAAAAAAAAAAAAAAAAAAAAAAAATCATTACCTTGAATAACTTCTGAGCCAAAAACCTTGTTAAACTTGAAAAGTCATAGATTGTCTTTTCCTTGTTTTACTGGATTTACAACCACCAATTCACCATTCTATACTCTATGATCGTTTGCTTTTCATTTTGCCTGGTAAGGAACAGTCTTATCCGATAATAGACTCTATATTTCCTGTTTTAGATAAAGAAAAAAAAAACATAATATATATGCCAAGCATATAATGCAAAAATATTAAAAGGTGGTTTACCTTTCAAGTCTTGAACTTCATTGTACAATTTTAGGTTTTCTGCTAGAACTGCATGATAATTCTCAACAGCATCTATAAGCCCCTTAAGTTTTAGTCCTATTCAAAACAGAAAAGACTCATCATGGAAAAATGCTCATCTAAAAAAAAAAAAAAAGTGTATAGCAAACTAAACCAAATCGGAAAAGAGTTAGAAATCTTACCCAAGTTATTAAATTCCTCTAAGTAACTCATTTTTTGTCTTCAAGACTTCATGTTTTATGAACTCATACTATAGTTTGCTATTTTACTTTAAGATTTCATGCTTAAGGTTCATGAATTATAACCCATAAAACTTTGAAGGACTTGAGTTAGTTTGTTATTTTTGTAGGGGACATGAATACTCTCAACAAAACAACAAAGGAAAGCAAGTGATATACAAGATCACTAGAGAAAATACAACATGTAGAATCTACTACTTCTTTCATTAAGTGCAATGGCACCTACAACCCTATTCATCAATCCAATATTCATTAATTTCAAGACATCCATGGTCGATTTTACAGGGTGCATACTTACCTTAGGTATAGTTAACCCATTTGGTTAGGTGGTACTCCAAATCCTAACAATGTGCAAATCAAAGGAAACAGAAATCCTTTAAAATTGTAATAAATGCAATAGGAAAATTTTGCACTCATATTTGACCAAATTCAAATGAATTAGGATACAAAAGAATTGTGAAAATGGAAATAAATGATATCTATTTTTGGACCATCACTTGAGAGTAGATCGTGAACTTGTTCAATATAAATCTCAACCATCTATACACCAACTTCATATAGGATGGAGTTTATTCTATTTTGACAGATTTGGAAAAGGTCATTCAATGCTCAGTAGTTGACACCTCAATTTTCTCTTGATGATTCACTAGACCCACTATAGCGATTAAATAAGAATAAAATGTTAAGGTACAAGTTTAAACAACTTTTGAATATGCAAAAGGTAGAAACATTTATTAACCATGGTGTAGGTCTATCCTGATCCGGTTTGTCCAAAACAAATATACAAACATTATACAATCGTCAACAACGGACTTTATTAATGGTTGTGTGTCTAAGAATACCTCCTCTGTCAATATAAGACATTTAGAAGATATAATTCAAAATTGTTTTCTTCACTAGTTGCAACTATAATAGAAACTTGAAAAACAAATAGTAACTTAAAAAAAAAAAAAAAAAAAAAAATCATTACCTTGAATAACTTATGAGCCAAAAACCTTGTTAAACTTGAAAAGTCATAGATTGTCTTTTCCTTGTTTTACTGGATTTACAACCACCAATTCACCATTCTATACTCTATGATCGTTTGCTTTTCATTTTGCCTGGTAAGGAACAGTCTTATCCGATAATAGACTCTATATTTCCTGTTTTAGATAAAGAAAAAAAAAAAACATAATATATATGCCAAGCATATAATGCAAAAATATTAAAAGGTGGTTTACCTTTCAAGTCTTGAACTTCATTGTACAATTTTAGGTTTTCTGCTAGAACTGCATGATAATTCTCAACAGCATCTATAAGCCCCTTAAGTTTTAGTCCTATTCAAAACAGAAAAGACTCATCATGGAAAAATGCTCATCTAAAAAAAAAAAAAAAAGTTTATAGCAAACTAAACCAAATCGGAAAAGAGTTAGAAATCTTACCCAAGTTATTAAATTCCTCTAAGTAACTCATTTTTTGTCTTCAAGACTTCATGTTTTATGAACTCATACTATAGTTTGCTATTTTACTTTAAGATTTCATGCTTAAGGTTCATGAATTATAACCCATAAAACTTTGAAGGACTTGAGTTAGTTTGTTATTTTTGTAGGGGACATGAATACTCTCAACAAAACAACAAAGGAAAGCAAGTGATATACAAGATCACTAGAGAAAATACAACAGGTAGAATCTACTACTTCTTTCATTAAGTGCAATGGCACCTACAACCCTATTCATCAATCCAATATTCATTAATTTCAAGACATCCATGGTCGATTTTACAGGGTGCATACTTACCTTAGGTATAGTTAACCCATTTGGTTAGGTGGTACTCCAAATCCTAACAATGTACAAATCAAAGGAAACAGAAATCTTTTAAAATTGTAATAAATGCAATAGGAAAATTTTGCACTCATATTTGACCAAATTCAAATGAATTAGGATACAAAAGAATTGTGAAAATGGAAATAAATGATATCTTTTTTTGGACCATCACTTGAGAGTAGATCGTGAACTTGTTCAATATAAATCTCAATCATCTATACACCAACTTTATATAGGATGGAGTTTATTCTTTTGATATATTTGGAAAAGGTCATTCAATGCTCGGTAGTTGACACCCCAATTTTCTCTTGATGAGACACCACTATAGCGATTAAATAAGAATAAAATGTTAAGGTACAAGTTTAAACAGTTTTTGAATATGCAAAAGGTAGAAACAGTTACTAACTATGGTGTAGGTCTATCCTGATCCGGTTTGTCCAAAACAAATGTACAAACATTATACCGTCGTCAACAACAGACTTTATTAATGGTTGTGTGTCTAAGAATACCTCCTCTGTCAATATAACACATTTAGAAGATATAATTTGAATTGTTTTCTTCACTAGTTGCAACTATAATAGAAACTTGAAAAACCAACAATAACTTAAAAAAAAAAAAAAAAAAACCAAGAAAATCATTACCTTGAATAACTTCTGGGCCACAAACCTTGTTAAACTTGAAAAGTCATAGATTGTCTTTTCCTTGTTTTACTGGATTTACAACCACCAATTCACCATTCAACATTCTATGATTGTTTGCTTTTCATTTTACCCGGTAAGGAATGGTCTTATCCGACAATAGACTCTATATTTTCTGTTTTAGATAAAAAATAAAAAATAAAAAATAAAAAAATAAAAAAAAGATATATAATAAGCGTATAATGCAAAAATATTACAAGGTGGTTTACCTTTCAAGTCTTGAACTTCATTGTACAATTTTCGGTTTTCTACTAGAACTGCATGATAATTCTCAACAACATTTATAAGCCCCTTAAGTTTTGGTCCTATCCAAAACAGAAAAGACTTATCATGGAAAAATGCTCATCTCATAAAAAAAAAAAAAAAAAAAAAAAAAAAAAAAAGTTTTATAGCAAACTAAACCAAATCGGCAAAGAATTAACAATCTTACCCAAGTTATTAAATTCCTCTAAGTAACTCCTTTTTTGTCTTCAAGACTTCATGCTTTATGAACTCATACGATAGTTTATGCTTTATGGACTCATACGATAGTTTGCTATTTTGCTTTAAGATTTCATGCTTAAAGTTCATGAATTATAACCCAAAGAACTTTGAAGGACTTGAGTTAGTTTGTTATTTCTGTAGGGGACACGAATACTCTCAACAAAACAACAAAGGAAAGCAAGTGATATACAAGATCACTAGAGAAAATACAACCTGCAGGATCTACTACTTCTTTCATTAAGTGCAGTGGCACCTACAACCCTATTCATCAATCCAATATTCATTAATTTCAAGACATCCATTGTCGATTTTACGGGGTGCATACTTACCTTAGGTATAGTTAAACCATTTGGTTGGGTGGTACTCCAAATCTTAACAGTGTGCAAGTCAAAGGAAACAGAAATCCTTTGAAATTGTAATAAATGCAATAGGAAAATTTTGCACTCATATTTGACCAAATTCAAATGAATTAGGATACAAAAGAATTGTGAAAATGGAAATAAATGATATCTTTTTTTGGACCATCACTTGAAAGTAGATTGTGAACTTGTTCATTATAAATCTCAACCCTCTGTACACCAACTTCATATAGGATGGAGTTTATTCTATTTTGACATATTTGGAAAAGGTTATTCAATGCTCGGTAGTTGACAACCCAATTTTCTCTTGATGATACACTAGGCCCACTATAGCAATTAAATAAGAATAAAATGCTAAGGTACAAGTTTAAACAGCCAATGCTTTTGAGTATGTAAAAGGTAGAAACAGTTACTAACCATGGTGTAGGTCTTTCCTGATCTGGTTTGTCCAAAAGCAAATATACAAACATTATACCATCATCAACAACAGACTTTATTAACGGTTGTTGACGACCGTTAATAAAGGTAGAAACAGTTACTAACTATGGTGTAGGTCTTTCCTGATTTGGTTTGTCCAAAAGCAAATATTCAAACATTATACCGTCGTCAACAACAGATTTTATTAACGGTTGTATGTCTAAGAATACCTTCTCTGTCAACATAAGACATTTAGAAGATATAATTCAGAATTGTTTTCTTCACTAGTTGCAACTATAATAGAAACTTGAAAAACCATCGGTAACTTAAAAAATAAAAAATAAAAGTTTAAAAAAATAAAAATAAAAATAAACCAAGAAAATCATTACCTTGAATAACTTCTGGGCCACCAATTCACCATTTTCATCTAACAAATTAATGAATTTTAAGACAATAATATTATATGAAACTCTTGTTCTTAATTGACATTACTTCTTGTGAAGGAAAAGTGAAACCAAAGTCAAGAATCTTTGATAAAATAAAAACATCTATTTACATGCACTGCAATTCTTTTTCTTTTTTTTCCCATACAAATACTGTTAATTTTCAATCTTGTTCTTTTTAATGATAAAAGTTATAAACTATTGGATTAATATATTTTCAATAGTCAAATTTATTTTTTCTCTAAAGAAATACTTTAGTTGCTTAGATTTTCTTAAAACGAAGAACTTGCAAATGTGTATTTGAGTGAGGTTCCGACAGAATCTTGACCTTAAATCGATGTTAGACCCTAAAATATAAAATAAAATTAAGTTATCCACATCAAAAATATCATATCTTTCAAATGAAATCATTAATTAATAATTCATTGATATTTACTATTTAGCTAAAAATTGTTGGTTAATTTAGATATAAGGTGGGGTGTAGTTAACGTCATGTGCAATTATGTAATTGGGCCTTTCTTCAACCCGTCAAATGTTTCCGGCCCAAGAAAAATAAAAGGACAAAACAGTAAATTCCAAACCAAACTAGGGTTTTAGGTTTCGCGAATTGAGATATATATTCGCTATCTGCTGTCACTCCAACCCCATTTTATTCGAACACGCCCACCTTTGCTCTCTCACTTGGCCGCAAGGTTCCTCTCCATCTCTCATCTCTCAAAATTCGATCTGGGGTTTTGACATTTGTTTTTTTCGTTTTGGGTGTGATTTGATTTTTGTGTTTTTGTTTCTTCAGGAAGGAGAAACAAGTATCTGAATATCAACCCAGAAAAAAAAAATGTCAGGGTAAGTCACCTCCTTGACTTGATTCATAGCTTTTTTCAAATTAACTCGATTTGTCATGTCAAGTTTGAATTTTTTATTTTTGGAGTTGTGTTTATTGATTTTTTTTTTCTTTGTTATATGAATTACTTGTTTTCTGAATTGTTTGACTTTGATAGTGTAGCTGGTGCTTTAATTTTCCATGTCAATGGTTGCATCATGTTTTAGCTGGATAGTTAGTATTTATTGGGGTGTTAGGCCCTCAGATGAGATGATTTGATGTCTTTCTTTTGCATTCTGCCATGATTGTTAGATTGTTCAATGTTTAATTCTCAACAAGTTGCTTTGCTATATAAGCTAGTTGACTTGCTAAGTTGTTGAATTGTTACTATTTTTTGAGTAATACTTGTTTTGATTTTGAGTTTTGGGTCAAATCTGGTGCTTAAAGGAAAGAAAAGAAGAAGAGATTTGTTGTGGATCTGCTGCACTAACACTGATAATATGTCATTGTGCCCTTTTTTTTATGTATGATGAACATTATTGACATTATATCTCACTATGTATTGTGTTGCAGTGAAGAGGTTGCTGCTCCTGCTCCTGTAGTTGAGACCGCTGCCCCTCCTCTTGGAGAGGCCATGGATCTCATGACAGGATTGCAGATTGTGCTGAGAAAATCTCTTGCTAATGGTGGGCTAGCTCGTGGCCTTCACGAAGGTGCAAAAGTGATTGAAAAGAATGTTGCCTTGCTCTGTGTGTTGGCAGAGGACTGCAACCAGCCTGACTATGTCAAATTAGTCAAAGCACTTTGTGCTGACCATAATGTTAGCTTGTTGACTGTTCCAAGTGCTAAGACCCTCGGCGAATGGGCTGGTGTAAGTACTACGTACTGCCATTTTTTTATCGTTGATTTTGCTCCGCCTCTATTTCTAAAACATTGTTTTATTTTGCCTTTGCTTTGTAATATATTTCTTTGTCATGCTTATTCTATATGTTTCACATATTTTAGAAACTTGGTGTCCTAAGATTTGTGCACTGGTGTTTGCCAAACCTGTATTTTTTATATTTTGTTGAAAACATGTGGGTGGGTTAGGGTGAGTCGGTGACAAAGAAGAATGTGATTACTTTTAGATGAAAACCTTCTAGCTTCTAGCTTCTAGCTTTTAGAATGTGAGTTTGTTTCCCTTTCTGGTTTTTCCTCGACAAATTGGTTCTAGTTCTTTCTAATTTGGTTTCGGTCCAAATTTGTACTGTGTATATTGTTGATGTTGAAATTTGCTTGGTTTGGAAATTACCTTGTCTTTTGATTGTGCAAATAGTAATACTTCTGTGTATTTAACTTAAGTTTAATTCATGATTAGCAAAATATGTAACTGCCTGAATATAAATGATTGTCATTCTTGGTATGCAGTTGTGTAAGATTGATTCAGAGGGAAAGGCCAGGAAGGTTGTCGGCTGTTCCTGTGTTGTTGTGAAGGTATGAACTTATTTCGAAGAATGCTGTAATATATATCTATCTACCTTTTATGTAATGTTTTGTCTTACGATCGCTGTATCTACCTTACCTTGTTTTCAGGACTGGGGTGATGAAAGCGATGGTCTTAACGTCGTCCAGCAGCATTTGAAAGCTCACTGAGGCAATGTGTGGGATTTGATCGGATTTTCAATGAAGTTTAGTTATAGAGACCTGTGTTTTTTTTGCTCAAAATTGTTGGCTGTCCTACCTCTTAGGAGTTTTTGAATGTTAAAGTTGCTGTCACTTTTAGTACTCTTGTTATCCTTTGATTGCATTTGAACTTCTTTTTTTCTTTAATATATATTTTCTCTGATGAAAGTTTCAAATGAAAGTATTTTATGTTTGGAGAGAAAATTATGAACATTCAGTTACATGGATTATTGAAGTTGGATTTTGTCCGGCTACTGTTTTGTGACATGAATAGTTTTCTAATTTTAAAATAATAAAATAAATTGGAACATGTACTTTTCCTTGCAATATTAGGGAATTCAATGTCCCATGAGAATGATAAGAGGAATTGAAAACAAGTTTTCTAAACCAGTTGAAGTAATTGCTTATTTCGATACTGGTTCACATGATACCATGATGAATCCGAAGGTTCTTCTTGCTCATGCATGGAAAAAACATATCCATCAAATTAAAACTTGGATATTTTTTGGATATTTAATTAAAATTTGAAGCCCCTTTTAAATTTCCTATATCGATTTAAAATGATAAGTAATTATAAATAAATAAATAAAAAAGATTTAAAAAACGATAAGTAACAATTACAAGTGATTCTATATATAATCTTGATGCTTAAGGTAAGTGTGAAGATTTATAAGAAAAAAATGACTTATAAGAGATTACAAAAAAAAAAAAAAGAAAAAGCAGTGGAATGTAATATTGTAATTGTTTTGTTTTTTTGGGTTGGTGGGGGATGGTACACGTTAGTTTTCATTTTAGATAACATTACAAATAAATTTATACCCTTAAGAAGTTAAATCAAATCAATACATACTGTCAAATGTTTTTGTAATTAAACATCAACATCATTTTTTATGTTGTGGAATTCTTTGTCCATTCACTAATCACTCATTTAACTAGGGACTCTTGAAATTTTAATTAATCCAAACGTTTGTAGTTTAAAAAGAAATATGCATGTAGATTACGATGCTCATAGATTTAAAGGAAAATAGGAAATAAATATATAGATTTTGACGCTCAGTTAAAAAGGAAAAAATATACACGGTCTTCGACTCTTCGTTTCTATGTGGTCCCCAATATCATATAGTGACAACTCGAAAATAGTGTTGGTGTAATCTAGAATTTTCTACTAAAAAACACGTGTTGATGTAATCTATAATTTTCTACTCGACAACACGTGTTGGTGTAATCTACAATTTTCTTCGCGTTTTCTTCTTCTTTATCTATAGTTTATTATTATTAAGGACCTTCAAAACTCTAGCCCAACAGTAGATTTGGACTTTCGATATCAATTTCTACATCTCTTTCATGTATTTGTGAGAACATAAATCATTTCGTTTAATCCATAATATTAGCCTCGTTTCCTACCCTTATGCCCTAAAACAAATTTCATGAAAGAAACTTATCTGTAAACATTGCTATTCTTTGAATTGTTGTAAGGTAAATACTTATCCATCTTCCTCTTTTAAAGATTATTTTTCAAGTCAATTTAGATTGAAACAAGAGGAATAAATTATATGAAATACTCCAAAGGGTTATTGCAATTTAGAGATCAGAGAAGGGGGATATGACTCGAACCTATAACATTATCGATGTGAGTGTAAAGGAAATACAACTGGGGCAAATTCATCGCGCTCAAAGGGTATTTCCACTTCTAAGCAAGGTAAGTATCTAATCCATATTTATTTTATAAGAAATTATCAATTTAGCATCTTTAATTTATTGTGTAGTGACTAAAATTATTTAACTAAGATTTATTTCACCACAACTTATTATTGATAAACTAATATTAGGAAAAAATAGAAATGTAAAAAATAAGAAAAAAAATTATCATGTCTTAGATTATAAAAAAAAAAAAAAAAAAAAAAACCTCTATAATTGTAGAATTTTTTTTTTTTTTTTGAAGAAATTCTCTATAAATGTAGAATGATAAAGGTTTCTTATTAATTCGATAATATTTTTGTCTTACATGAATTTATTAAAAAGATATTCCAAAATGAGGGTATGAGTGTAGACCATAGTCCATTAATTTATATTTATTTATTTATTTTGATTGTTTACCCTCTGCTATTAGTTGTTGACTTGTTTCGCTAATTTTAGGAACTTGTTTAATATATGGATAGAATATTGAGAAGAGTATTATCATTTTTGTATATATATATATATATATTTTTGTTAGTCAAACATTATTATTAGTTATATGATACATGGCTTGGATTGCTTATTTAGGATTAACCAATACACTTTTGAGAGACCAAGGTGGATGTCAATTTCTACAAAAGGATAAAAAAAAAAAAGTAAAAGTAAAAGAAGAAGCTATGTTTTAGGTTCATAATCTATTGAAAAATGAGATCAATATATAATAATTTATTACTTTTGTGTTTAGACAAGTTTAACTATTTGCTTCATTATTTTCTGGGTGTTGTAAGAATTTGTGATTTTTTTTTTCCTTTTTTGTTTACCTTTTTTTTTTTTAGTGGAATTGTAGGCTAATTATAGACTAACATCTAATATGTATTTCAATCATTTAGGATACAAGTTAGTTTTATTGACCATCATGATCCTAATTAATAACAATAATCAATCTCTAATTTGAGTTCATGTTGAATTTTTAGAAATATATTAACACATATCAATATTTTCAATATTAAATGATTATAATTAATTACATTCTCATTATTTTTATTTATTTTATGTTAATATATAATCACAAATTTAATATAGGATCCTAGTTAAATTTTAAGAACCATTAGAGTCCTCCTCTACACTTACATCAAAGTTCCTATGATTAACATTATATAGTCTTTTCATTAGTTGGTACAAAAACATTTAAGTGGGAATATTGCCTCTTTATATTATGTTTATCAAAATATATGAAAACAATTAATTTATCATTTCACCCTCTTCAAACAAGAAATTAATTAATTAATTAAAGAAAATCTTATGGAAAATAAAGTTCCCACTTATACAAACAAAACCAATATCTAAAAAAATTCTTTGAAACAAAACAAAATCTTGTATAATACAATCTATTTCAAATTTAAGATGCACCTGCCAACATTAATTTCAATTTTATTGGTGTTTCTATTCAAACGTTGATTTTAGGTTAGAGTTTTAAATTTTAAAGGCAAAACTTAATTAGTGGTACTCTAGTAACAAATCACCTTTTTATCTACATTCCTTTCTATTAAATTATGTTTTTAAGGAAATATTATCAACTTCTCATAACTTTATATCAATGATTGTGTTAACTTATATTCTGGATTTAAAACAATTAAACAAATAAAAAATAGGAAACTCTAATTTATTATTTTTAAGACATTAAAATTGTAAGTAAATTAATTTTTTTTTTTTTTTTTTTTTAGTGCTAATGCTTTAAAACATACCCATGTCTATTTGTATTTAATATAAAACACAAAGAAAAAAAGAAGTTATTATGCTATTATGAACAATTCAATGGTTGTAAATTTATAATTTATAATGTCTTAAAATAAATAAATAAAATATTTAATTTTATTTAATTTTCATTTAAAGGTATTTTTTTTAATTGTTTTCAATTTAGATTACATGTATTATTATGATTTTCTAGAGACATGTAAAAATACAAAGATACAACAAATTCATAAAAAAGGGAAAAAAAAAATGTAGAGGTGTTGTTAGCATAACAAGAGAGGGCGCCAAAGGCAAAATGTGCAACACAGGTGTCATACTATGATTGGATAGAAATTAAAATAATTATATTATTGTTATTATTATATTTATTATTCAAATCCTCTCTAAATAAACCGCCAATGAGAGGGAGAGAGAGACACCAAATAGAAACCCGGAAAAAAAGAAAAAAAAAAAAAAAAAAAAAACCCAAAAAAGAAAAAAAACCGGATTTGAAAGGAGACTCAAAATAAATAAAGTGGGCAGAATCCGAAACCGGCTAATTTGGTAGTCTCCTCTGTGCTTTGCATGTATAAACGCTCTGAATTAGTGAGTGAGTGTGTGTGAGTTGTTAGGAGAGCAATATATGGCAGGTGCCTTGAGTGCTGAGGCATAAAAATGGTTAATTTTTTTGCTGTGTTCACACCCATATATGCAAAGTTTTCAGAGAGATAGATAGAGACTGTGACTAGATTCTGAGTTGTGTTGTTTTGGGTTTGCCTATAAAAAGTTTGTATCTTTAGGGTTTTTTATATTGTGGGGTATTTGTTTTGTTGAAGGTACGGAGAGTAATGGCTTCTTCTGTGGGAGAAATTAGCTTTGAGGAGCAGCTTAAGGAGGCTGGGAATTTGCTTCTCAGCCCACCATCTGAAATTAATGAGCTCATTGCTCTCCTTGATGTAAGGAACCCTGTTCCCTTTTTGTTGTTTAGATATATGTATGTTTGTGTTGTTTCAATTGGGTATTTGTTGCTTTTGCTCATATGGGTTGATTGTTGTCTGTTTAGATATGTTGGTTTGTGGGTTCTTATTATTTTGTTTAATTTGTTAATTGTTATGTTGAATTAGGATTTAGGAGCAATGACATGAAATGGGTTGAGGATTGTTTGTTTAGATATGTTGGTTTATTAGTTTGTCAGACTGCTTTAATAATATGTGGTACTTCGTTGCTTTGATGTTTGTTGAATGGCTTATATGCTGTTTACACAAATTGATGTTTTAGGTATTTTGAGGCTATTTGGGATCTGGTATAGGATTTTTATGGTTATATGGGTATTAGTTGGTGTGTTTGAGTTGGGTGGATGCCTCCTTGCAGAACAATTACATTGGGTACCTGTTTTTGTGACAACTGATATATCTATTTTCATAGTTTTCATTTTGTCCAATGGTTTATACATGAAACATTCTCGAGTCTAGTTATAGTTTGAGCTTCCAATTGGTAGTCTGTTTGATCTGTTCTGTCTTAGCTTCATGGTAAATTTTGACCTTTTGCAAGGCTTCTCTATGTCATCTTGTAGGTTTCTTGAGGTTTGTTTTCCATTTTTAAATCAGTAGCTGTTTTATTACCCACTTGTTAATTGTTTCAGTTTTGACATAACTCCATGGATTCATTCTATTGTTTCCTTTTGTCTGTCAGAAACTTGAGAGCTTGCTTTCTAATGTGGAGCAAGCACCATCAGAACCAGTGCTGGGTGCACTTCTATCACCATTGAAGGCACTAATTGCCAATGAGGTCTTGAGGCACCCAGATACAGCTGTGAGAATGTCAGTTGCCTCCTGCATGAGTGAAATCACCAGAATAACAGCACCAGATGCTCCCTACAATGATGATGAAATGAGGGTATTCATAGCTATTTAAATTCATCTCCTTATCTAGACCAATGTCTTTAAATGAAACAATTCACAGTGCACTGAATTGTGTACATTTTATGCTGTTAGATGATGCTTTCCTGGATTCTTACTTTATTTGTTTTCAAATGTTTTGGTGCACAGGAAATTTTCCAGCTGATTGTATCTGCGTTTGAGAAGTTGTCTGACGTGTCTTGCAGCTTTTATACAAAGGCAGTTAACAGTCTTGATATTGTCGCAAAGGTCCGGACCTGCTTGGTCATGTTAGACCTTGAGTGCGATGCCTTGATTGTCGAGATGTTTCGAATCTTCCTACAAGTCATCAAGTAAATTCCTTGTCAACTGTGTTAGTTTTAGATACTGGGAACTGAAGTAGCAAATCAAGTTGTTGACCATTTTCAGTTTTCATCAAGTTGTATCTATAACAGTTTTCTGTACATGATTCACAAATGATAGTGTTTTTTTTTTGTTGCTGATTCTAAGGTCGGACCATCCAGTTGCTATATATACGGCCATGGAAACAACTATGACCCTAGTCATAGATGAAAGTGAAGATGTTTCCTGGGATCTTCTCAGTACACTTTTAGCTAGTGTCAGAAAGGAGAATCAGGTAATTGCCTTTTGAGAGTCATTTCCTTTTACCATGATAGTAATTTCTCTGTTATTAAATATTAAGTATCTGTTTGTTTGTTGTTTCAGGATGTTTCTTCTACTTCTTTGAAGCTTGGAGGGGAGGTTATCACTAACTGTGCTGCCAAGCTTAAACCCTATCTTTTGGAAGCAGTGCAGTCTAAAGGCATTGTTTTGGAGGAGTATGCTGATGTAGTTTCTAATATATGCAAAAATGGAGATGGAACTCTTCAGCATGGCCATTGCAATGGCACTGGGGAGCGTATGGTATGTTTCTTATCACTTTCAGTGTAACAGTATTATGTGTGACTGATATTCTAAATTTTTTCTGTTGACCCGTAATTATAATTTAATTTTCTTTTGATCAGGTGACTAAGGAACCGGATTCTACTTCTCCTGGGGACGTTTGTCATGACGTGGATGGTATTTCCAAGTCAATGATGAATGAAGGAACTGATGTAGATGCATCCCCAACAAGGAATGAGGACAATGATAAGTCCTCAAAACCATTAGAGCGGTGCTCTCTCTCTGAGCATCCCAGAGGTACTGATGAAAGCAAACCTCCCAAAAGAAGGGATGAACAAGAGCATCCCAAAAGTCCTGATGCAAGCGAACCTCCCAAAAGAGGATGTGCTGAACCTGATAATATGGGGAAAGTCAAGTCAGGAACTGAGCAAGAGAGGGTCCCAAGGAAAAGGGGTAGGAAACCTAATTCTTTGATGAATCCAGAGGAAGGCTACGACCATTCTTGGATTTCCACCGGAAGAAAAACTCCAGGAGTACCTAATCGCAGAAAATTTCTCAATAAGGGAATTGATCATACACCTTCTAGAAACAAAGATTCCATGACATCAGCTGTAGAGCTTTCTTCTGCCTCCCCCAAAAGTAGCCTTCCTGATGCAAGTAATTCCAAAAGGCGAAGGGCAAAGAAAAAAGGGAGCCTGATGAATGAAGATGCTGATCCTAATTCCCCGTCAGCATCAAATGGAAAGAGATTGAACGTTCAGGTTGAAGAGAAAGCTCCACAATCTGCAAATGTTGGAGTGAAAAAGGAGGCTGAAGATGGTGTGCCACCAGAAATTAAACGACGAAAACGCTCAGCTACACAATATGCTGATCTCAACTTGAAAAAGGAGCCCGAAGAAAGATGCAACTCGGCAACAAAAAAACGTAAACACTCAACAAAGGATAGAGTTGCTGTGGAGACTAATGTGGCGGCAACTCCTCCTGGTGGCAAAGTCTCAGAGAAGGAAGATGAGATGCTAGGTGTTCCCAAGCTGAAAAAGAAACAACAGTCAGATATAAAGGCAAGGGGAAGGGGTGTCAATGATGACAGGCCATCAAACAAGATAATTTTTAAGAAAGTGACTTTGGGTCCTGCTGCTTCTGATAAAGTTATTACCGTAGCATCTGGTGATAAGGTATGAAATGAAAAAAGACTTTCTCATAAAATCCTATTTCACCGATGTGTATGTTTCTTATTGTATAAGCTCTTACATTATCTTCCCCTTGTTAACCATTTAGAAGAAGAACATTTCTAAGGCTGCAGCCAAATCAGAGGAAACTCCTAAAAGAGAAGTTAAAAGGAAGCGTAGCGCTGGAAAGGATATGGTATGATTTTTTTTTTTCTTTGGTTGCTGCATGACTTGCAACTTATTGGATCTCTTTGGTCAGCTCCTATTGCCCTTTGGTTTTAGTATAAATGTTGGTTACGATATGTGAATTAATGTTATCTTCTGCTCTTATCAATTATAAAGAAGGTCACTTCTAAGGCAGCAGTTGAATCATCAATTAGAGATGGAAATTCCTCTGAGGAAACTCCTAAAACAGAAGTCAAAAGGAAGAATACTGCTGGAAAAGAAGTGGTATGATTTGTTGTGCTTTATGGTGTACAACTTGTATTATATTGATGGTTCCTGTCATGTTTTCCTATTTTCTTCCTTTTGTGCCCTTTTTTTGTCTAAACAGTATATACACCCTTAGATCATTTAGTCTATATGTGTATTGCTCAAGTAATCCTTAAGATTCTGCTTCTGTAGTTTTATTTTGTTTGCTTTCCTCTCCCATCAAGCTGATTTGCTGTATTTGATAACTTTATCTGATTTATCTATCCATATTAGGCTTCTGAAACACCTGAGGTTGATGAACAATTGGTTGGCAGCAGAGTAAAGGTTTGGTGGCCACTGGACAAGATGTGAGTACTTCAGTAATTATAATTTCATAATCTGTTGGGCAGTGTCTTTTAAACCAGTTAAGTGGTTAATTTTTTCTCCATTCGTTGGTGTTGTCAAGGTGGTTCTCTTTACTGACTTGTATATGAATTTGATGCTCTCTTATAGTCTTGTAGCCTTTTTTATCTTTTCCAAATTACACATGCTAGACAGATAGCCAAGCAAAAATTCCCAATTTATGTTTCTTATATGCCTTTTCTTGGTTTGCAGGTTTTATGAAGGTGTTGTCAATTCCTACGACAACATCAAAAAGAAGCACAAGGTATGATGAGTCTGAATGCCATTTGGTAACTCTATTTGGAATATCGTGTTGAATCTCTAGTAATCTTTCCATTTCTGAGGTCCCTTGGCCCTAGAGCTGTGCTCTTCTTGTTTCTCTTTTATTCCTTGTAGTTGCCTAAACTTTATTTCAATCACTCCTCCATGATGGAAATTATTGGGCTTTGTGAAACATTACCCAACCATTCTACCTGAACCTCATATTATCTTTAACTGATACTTTCTTTCATTTCCTCATTTCTTGCATGTTGGAGATGTTAAATAACCTTTTGTTGGCTCCTTGATAGATTGTGTATGCTGACGGCGATGAAGAGACATTGGTCCTCAAAAAGCAACGCTGGGAACTGATTGATTCGGACGAAGAGGTGTGTATTTTGCTTCTATATGTAATTTATTATCATTGATTTTTTTGTTCGATTTTACGTTTAGTAATTTTCACTCAACATGCTTATACTGTAAACAGGGGCAAAAGGCTGATGTTTTGAAACCTGATGGTTCATCTGATACGTAAGTGTTGCTTCCCCTGTAAAGAAATTTATTTACCAGTCCATAAACTTTTTACATTCTGTTTAATCTTATACTCACTTGTTTCATATTGTGTAAGCAGGCCGCAAAAGGTGAAAGAGGAGGATACAAAGTTGGAGCCAGCTAAAGAAGTGAAACGGAAATCATCCTCGAGAAGGTTGGTTTGTAAACTTAAATAATTTTGAATCTGCTTACAGCTCTTAATTGGCTGATTGAGAGTTATGATGATTATTCAGAAAGTCTTCTTCCCGTCGATCCAAAGCCAAGGCTAGAAAATCTGGTGGTAACTCTGCTGATGGTGCTAAACTTGACAAGCCTAATATTGTTGATGATCCCACGAATGATTCGTCTGTGAAAGATGGCAAGCCAAAGGAGGAGGATGAAAACTGTACTGGAGACCAGATGGAAGCTGATATGGACTCTGAGCATACCGTAAAAGAGACAGCTATCAAATCAGAAGGCAAGAGCTACAAGGTTTGCGGTGAATCTAGAGGAGAGTGCTTGGATGATCTGGGAAAAGAGAGTGAAGAAGCAAAGAAAGAGGGATCTTCCGATGAAGATGAAGATGAAGTTGAAACCAGATGAAGTGTGGATAGGGGTAAGTGACAGTAGGGCTTATAAAGCATAAAAAACAAAAACTTTTGGCCTCTGTATAGGGGAAGTGATATAGTCTGATAGTAGTGTTAGACTGGGTTTAGAGGTGAATGTCAGCTCATTTTGATCTTCACATTTTGACACAGAGCTGTACATGCATCTCTTGTTAGTTGAGATTGCTCCTATTCTTCTAATCTTAGATACAGATCTTTTAAAGACCGAAATGTAATTATCTATCTATATATCTTTTATTTTAATGCAATGACATTTGAGAAATCAATTGGAAATCCCTCTTGAAGTTTATTATAAATCTTTCTAGATATTTTAGAACTTGGACATCTTCTTTTGATACAAATAGAAAAAAAAAAAAAAAAAACACACTTGAATATTATTTCTTGGTGCTTCAACTTTGTATAGAAATGTAGATATAGAAGCAATCACTCACAAGAGAGCTTTTATTTGTTTATTTATTATTAAGAGTGATTAATTCTGATTGAATACTGATGGTGATGGGTTTTGAATGTGACCCTTCTCTTGCAAGCTTTTAACTGTGTTGTATAAGCTTTGACTCACCGGTGTAAATTCCATCCCCAAGTCCCTGAGCTTTTGGTTTGAGAACTTGAATGGTTTTTCTCTTGGGTTTTTTTCATCCGAACACCTGAAGTTGTTATAAATTACCAAAAAAAAAAAAAAAAAAAAAAAACACTATCATAAATCATTATATTGGAAAGCTTTTTGAGCTTATTGAAAAAATTGAAGTGATTATTATAGAAATCACTTAAAATGACACTTACTTGGTGGGGATAGGATACTCCGGGAATAACTTGGCCAGAATCTCCACCACCTCTCCACGGTGGAGCACACTTTCGGCACAAATGTAGCGTCCGGAGGCCTCTGGCTTCTCATAAACCAAGATGTGGGCTAGAGCCGTGTCCTTAACATGGACTTAAGCCTGAGTAGAATTGGCATAAGTCTTGGCCGACCCATTCAAGTACTTGAGAATGTGAACGTTGCTACCATTCACATATGGTTGCAGCAATGGTCCTAACACCATAACCGGGATCACAGCCACCAAGTCCACCCCTCTCTCCTTCGCCGCCGCCCACGTTGCCTGCTCCGCCACCTCTTTTCCGTAGCAATACCAATTCTATAATTTATTTTAAAATTATCAGCATATCATATTTATATGTACACGAACTCATTACACATAATAATAAGAATTCATAAAATTATATAAGTAGGCAACCGCAGCGGTCTTCAAGTAGTCGAGATCGCTCCAACATGACTCATCGACGACAACATCAGGGCTCCGGTTGGGGTCCAAGTAGACGGCACCACTGGAAGAGGTGAACAACACTCGCCGGACCTTGGCCTCAGCCGCTGCAATTATCACGTTCTTGGTTCCTTGCACGGCTGGCTCTACCATTTGTTCCTACATATATATATATATATATATATTATAATTTAAATATTAAACAAGTTAATTAATTATATTCAATAATCCAAATTAATAAAGAGAAAAAGTGTTACGTGATTATTTGTGACTGGAGAAGCAGTATGGAAAACACCATGAGAGCCATTAATGGCCACCTTAAGACCCTCGAAATCAAGAAGATCAGCTTTCCACAGAGTTAATCTATCTTTTGCTCCTTCTAGCTCTCTCAAGTGATCATTCTTCGGATCATCTATATAAAACAAATTCATTTAAACATGAAAACAATTTTACATTATTAATAGGCTAATTGACAGTGATACCCCCTAAACACTTCTAAAATATGCACTATGCCCCATATACTTTTTTTTTTTTCATCATTAAACCCCTTGAACTCTCATAAATTGGCAATTGCTAAAGAAATTTGCCTCCTATCAATTCCGCAGCCTTTTGCTCAATCTCCCGTGGAGTCAAATTCTCATCAGTACGAGTCAAGGGAACGTCTCCCAGACCTCTAATTTCCATATAAAGGACACGACGAGCATAAATACCCTCTTTTACTTTTATTCTGATGGACTGAGGGGGCAAATTCCTTCAGTGATTGTCAATTTATGAGAGTTCAAGGGGTTTAATGACGAAAAAAAAAAGTATAGGGGTAAGGTGAAAATTCGGCCATAATTCAGGGGGCATCAGTACCAATTATCCTTATTAATATTTGATACATGTATATATGTAGCTAGCTTACCTGGGTTTCTAACAGTTCCTCTAACAGTGTAACCTTTCTCCAAAAGAAGCTTAACAATCCATGAAGCTATGAACCCATTGGCGCCGGTAACACACACGGTTTCACCGGAAACCGGGGAGTTGCTGCTGTCAACCGGCATCATAACTGGTCTTGGTTGTGAAAGAGAGAGAGAGTGAAAGAGGAGATAATGTTAATATATACATATATTGTTATTTACTTTAGTAATGAAGCTGAATCTCCATTTTAGTATTTGTATTCTACTCTTTATATTACTTGCATAGTTGCATGCTTGTTAAAAAAATTAAATTACTAACATGTTCAACTATTAATTATTAATCACATGTTATGTACAGTTGAATAATATAATTATTTAATTTTTTTTTTTAATAATTATATATTACAATCTAGAGCTTAGGGAGATGGGACCTAATTTGAACTTATAATCTCATTACTTGGACGTGAGAGACAATTTGAAGATCAATTTATTGGATCTTCAAATTGGTTATTACTACTTTACTAGTTAAAAGATTGAACCATTTATCATTCTATCACATGTAAAGTATTGTTATATACTTTATATATATATGGGTTCCGTTGGCGTGCAACCTTAGAGTATATATAGATTTTTGGAAAAGCTGCGTAGTTCACAGATATCGGTTGGCAATGAGCAACACGCTATGCAATAACTAGGTTGAAAATATATTGATATAATCCAGAAAATGATCATTTCTCATTCCCAGCCTCCCAGGATATTATACAACTGAAATGATGTGTCAAGTGAGTTGTTACTACCATCCACATCATTAGATGATACGGTGAATAGGAAAATCACTCATCACATTATTTAGGTTGGTTTTTTAAACTAATTTTTTGGATTATCTAGTATTAGGAAACAATTAATTGTGAGTGAAAAAAGAGGCTGAGGAAGTGAAGATAATGAAACTGAGAAACAAATTAAAGAATGTAAACACTAAACATATTAAGGATATGCAACTCCTCCTGGACCTGGACCTGATCTCATCCCAACCTCATAAGCACAGAAAAAGGTTCGGACCCAAATTTAAATTATTATTTTTGGTTAGACTATGCTTTGCTTGCTCACCGCCCATTCCAAATTAAGTGGGCTTGCAAAACCCAACTTCAAACCCTACCCTTTGGGCTTGAAAGTATTGGTAGTGTTTGGAAATAAAAATCAAATGGAATCAATTTTTATAGGAAATAGAATCCGAAAAAATAACTTAATACCTGAAGGGGGGAATCAAGTCCCCCTTTGTAGTTGAAACTCAATTCTTGATTTAGGTGTGAGGTTTACGTAACTTGTTTCCTAAATATATATATTTTTAATTTTTAAAATTTTATTTTTAAGTATTACAATACGTAACTTGTTTCCTAACCATTTTTTTTTATATATTTTTTTATTTTGTAAGTATTACAATATTATATAAATTTAAGGTTTTTTAGGAAGGGGGGAGGACTTGAACCCGTAATCTCATGGTGCAAGTGTGAGGGGTTTACTACCAAATCAACTTGATCTGGTTGTTTCCTAATCGTTTTTAGTAGATAAGTGTAATCCAAAATCAAGAATTAAGTTACCTTTCTCTCGTACTTGAGATTCCTAATTGGTAAACGTACCCTTTGAGGGTTGAGGAGAAAATACCTGTCTTTGAATTAAGTTTATAAAATCAATCTAATCCACTTGTAATATTTAAGCTATACTTGTAAAAACACAAATGACCATATAAACCTTTAATTTGATTTATGCATGATCAGCATGAATATGTAAGTCTTGTCCAGGTAACAATTAAAGTCTCTTACTACTCTTTATTTATAACAAAGCAATTATTTTATAAGTTATTATTGGACTATGCCGATTAACATGACAATTGATGATCGATAATGTCACGGGTTTTGAGTAGTCTATTAATTATTTTGTTTGAGAAAGTTCAAATAAAAGACAAAAATTAATAGTACATAATTATATATGTGTTCAAATATATAGTTTGACTGCATATATATATATATATATTAAACATCAGCATAATGATATAATCCTGGCTGCTAGCTGTTAAATTGTTATTATTTTCAAATGATTTGAAGTCTCGAATAATAATATATACTTTTTCTGGTAATTAGTTGTGGCCTTCATGCACCAATAGCTTCAATTGACCGGTATTACCTAGATAATATGATATGATAGAGAAGAGAGTGATATCTATCTAATCTACTCTTAATTTCTTCAATATATCACATATAAGCTGCCAATTGTCAATTGTGCATGCCACTGTATTTAACATTGAAGTTTCTGTAGGAGGAACTGGTCATGGTTCAACAACTTCAACGATCTATATATATAGGTTATCATTGAACAAGTTCAAGCCGGCAATGATATGATAATTTATAAGGCTTTGAGTGTTATTATGTTTGAGTAATCATATATTCATATATAGTTCAATCTCTGGATTAGTTGAAGACACAAAATTAAAGTACGCTAGGTATTCAAATATCTTGATATATTGCATATTAAACATAAAAAAAAGTGGATGATTTTGACCGTTAATTGTTGTTATATATAATTAGCAAATGATTTGTACGTAGTGTCAAACTTTACATGCATATATATGCTACCTATTCTAATATTATTCGACTTGTATTTGCTAGACTAATTAATATGACTTGATCTATTTCGAAAAATCGTCTTTGGTGGACAAATTAAAAATATGTGATATATTTATATGTGGACTCGATATATGATCTCGGATGAATGGATAAGTTCTATATACTTGTAGAAAGATCAATGGTATTTGTCTTTGTTTGAATAATTTAATACAAGATAAATAATACTTCGGCATGCCAATTAATGTAACCAAGTCAGTCATCTACCAACGAAAACAATTGAGGAACTGGTCATGGAATGGTTCAATAACATTCAAGTCCGGCCAAGTCTAAGTACAAATTAAGCTTATCTAATTACTATATTAAAAACTTTTTTCTTTTAATAAATATTATAATAATTTCTGAGTTTGGGGAGGCAGAAGCGACTCAAACCCCCAACAGTTAAAGTGCATATTATTTTATAAGAATTCCGAAAACAGGGACAAGACGACATTGATTATTATAAGGGTTTTGAGTTTTATTTGTTTGAACTTTGAAGATAGTTCAAATCTCGGGGTAGTATTATGAGAAGCTTATTTTATAGCAGAATGCAATTTTATATGATACATATATATATATTTAGAACTACTTAAAATATTCTATTCTACATATTTATAAAATTTGGTATAATTATAAGCCGGACGTAAAATATGCATTCTATAGAAGTTAGTAAGGGAATTTTGAATGAAAATTTATGAGGCACATATTTTATAGTAGAGTGCGAATTGATCCAAAAAAATTTCATATAACTTCTTAAAATACTCTTTTCTACCAATGTATCAAATTTTGGATTATTCTATGACATTAGTTTTTTTTTTTGAATATACAACAACTGCTGGGACCTGGTGAGATTGGACTCTACTAGCACAGTCCGGATTACAGCTCCCACAAACGGGGAGAGAGCACCCACAATTGGTGGGACACCTAACCACCCTTGGGATTAATGGCCAAGAGGGACAAATAAAATAAATTAAATATATACACGCACACATTGGGCGTTGAACCGTGGTGGTGGAGGCTCCAGGGGAGAGTCCAACCACATTGGCAAGAGGCCTAAGTGTTCTATGACATTAGTTATATATGCACTTCTATAAGGGGTTAGTAAGGCTAATTTAGGCAAAAGATTATGAGTCTCTTTTTTCATAGTAGAATATGATTTTATCTAAAAAAAATAATAAATTGTAGAACTTCTTTAAATACACTGTTCTACATATGTTTCAAATTTTGGGTAGTTCTAAGACCGTGGCAAAATATACATTTTTATAGATATTAGTAAGGGAAATTTCAATTTAACATATTTTTATAAAGGTTATTAAAAGAAATTTGAATAAAAATTTACGAGACGCATATTTTATAGTAGAAAACGATTTTATCAAAAAAAAAAAAAAAAAAAAAAAAACATTTTCATAGAACTACCTAAGATACTCTATTGAGTCTATTCTATCTTCTTCTTCTTCTTCTTTATTATTTATTATTTATTATTATTATTATTATTTTTTATAAAAAGTCTATTCTATCTATATATAATTTTTTTTAAGTAATTCTAAAATAATCGTAAAATATGTATTTTTATGGATGTCAATGAGAGAAATTCAAAAGTAGTCATAGGAAATATTAAACTTTTGTTAATAATCACTTTTGAAATTTTAATTGTTAATAACCACTTTTTTAAAAAAAATTTCAGTGTATGTCCATAAATTACAAGATTACCCCTGAAATTAGTTTTCTTTTTTTAAAACCTTGAAACTTGAAATCATGGCTAAATTGAAAATGACAAAACTTGAAATCCTGACTAAATTGAAATATCCAAACTTGAAATTATGTCTAAATTGAAAATATTGAAACTTGAAATATGGACTAAATTGAAATTACGCTTAGGTTTTTTCCCCCCTTTTTCTTCTTCCTTTTCTTCTTCCTCAAATTACACTACAAAAAAAGTGACCTATAGTGACACATTTTTGTGTGACAAATTTCAAATGTATCACAGTAGGTATTATTTTGTGACAAATTATATTATTTGTCATTATGTTTTATTCAATTTAGACTTTTAAAAAATAATTGTCACAATTAGTTAAAAACAACTTGATAATTTGTGACAAATAATATAATTAGTCACAAATTACCCTATAAAAAAGGAAAGATTTTATTTTATAAATAATTAGGTTTTTTAAAGGCATCAGAATCAATAAATTTTATTTTATTTGGAAGAAAACAAAAAAGCCACAATCCTGGTGTTGTTATTTTTTTTCCTTGTTCCATCTTCATATGTCTCTTGGTTCTCCCTTTGTCACTGCTATATCTAGATTTTCTCTTTATTTTCTCTTTTCCTTAAACACACTTTTAGGTTTGAAACTATGATTCATCCGTAGAAGTCATCAACATTGTAGAGAAAATTTTGTCTTGATAGAAAAAGGTAAGCTTCTCTTCATTTGATTTTTTATTTTATTATATATATATATATATTAGGGTTTGTTATCTTTTACTTGTTTTTCAGGGTCGGAATTTCAAATTCGAGTTTCATATAATAAAAGTTTCTTTGAATAAGATATATATTTTTTAATGTAGAATTATATATATATATATATATATATGTTTAGGGATGTTTCTTAATTTTAATTTTTTTTTTCTTTAGTTTCTCTTTTCCTTAAAAACACTTTTTAGGTTTGAAACTATGTTTCATCTTTAGAAGTCACCAAGACTGTAGAGAAAATTTTGTCTTGATAGAAAAGGTAAGCTTCTCTTGATTTAATTTTTTAGGGTTTGTTTTCTTATACTTGTTTTTTAGGGTCAGAATCTCAAATTCGAGTTTCATATATTGAAAGTTTCTTTTGACAAGGTATGTTATATATATATATATATAATTATATATGTGTGTTTAGGAATGATTCTTAACTTTAATTTGTTTTTAATTTTTTTTCAGGAACCCGTAATTATTATTTCATGATTTATAGTTGTTCGTTCTTAGATTTCCACAATACATGATATTTATCCGTTGATGTGCATACTAACTGTTTGATTAAATGATTTTTATGGAACAACCAATTGTTTGATGCAGCATTGAAAAAACAAAATTATATCTTATTGAGGTGTTAATAATATACTTTCATCTATTGCAGTTTGTATCTAGGTGAAAAGTTTATTCCTATCTTTTCATTTACGAAAGTATTCTAGTATTGAGGCTTGAAGAATCTTCATCATGGTTATTCAAATATAATTGATGTAATGCATTTATCTCAAAATTTGTAGCAAATTGGTGTATGTACACTAACAATTTAGTAATATATTTTTTTTCACTTTCTTTTTTCTTTTTCTTTTCTTTCTTGTGTTCTGATTATCAATTCCTTATTGTACTTTTGTATTTAAGTTTTCTTGTAGTTAATAATAATTGAATGGACCATTATATTAATTTTGATTGAATTTGTAACTTGTTATCTTCTTGTTAATTGTCACTAAATTTGTGTAAAACAAACATAATTTTCATATGATTAACTGTCACTAGGTTTGTGTATAGTGACAATACTTAAATAATTAATTATCGATAAGGTTATGTATAGTGACACAATATTTAAATAATTAATTATCAATAAAGTTATCTATAGTGACACAATTAAATATTGATAAGGTTATGTATAGTGACACAACATTTAAATAATTAATTATTGATAAGGTTATGTATAGTGACAGAATTAAATATTGATAATGTTATGTATAGTGACACAATATTTAAATAATTAATTATTGATAAGGTTATGTATAGTGATATAATTTTGACATGATTAATTGTCACTGAGTTTTTGAATGATGACACAATTTTAAAACAATAAATTGTCACTAAGAAGATGTATAGTGACAAAATCTTCAAACAGTTAATTGTCACTATATATAAATTTAGTGACACAATTTTTATTTTGTTACTAATTAAGGTCGAGTGATAATATGTCACTAAAAGTTATGATTCGTGACAAATACCAAAAAATTGTCATAAATACTTTTAGTGACGGGGGCAAAAGTGAAGAATTGTTAGTGACACTTTTTTTGTCACAATATTGAAATTGTGACAATTTCTTTACTTGGAGTGACAAATAATTTTTGTCACTATATGTCACTTTTTTTTGTAGTGTTAAATTAGGTTTAGGTTTTGTTGATTTCTCTTGTTTGTTGCAGATCACGTTGCCATTGCCGGAGAGCTTCACAGAGTCACCAGACGTCGCCTGAACCAGCGGCGCATGAAGGCACCGCCTGGTCGTTGCACGAACCAGTGCCGCTGGTTCGTGTGACGACCAGGCGATGCCTTCGTGTGCCGCTGGTCTAGGCGACGTCTGGCACGTTTCGGCGACAACCCCGGCGTTGGGCGATGACTTCGGTGATGGGCGACGGGATGGAGAGGAGAAAAGAGAGAGAGGACAAGGAGAGAAAGAGTAGAGGAGAGAGAAAGAAAAGAGAGAAAAGAGAGAGAAAGTGTTTGGGTTGGTTTTTACATGAGGACTGTCTAGTAATTTCCTAAAAACATGGTTATTAATAAACAAAATTTCGTTTGTGATTAGAAACGAATTTCTTATAATATATGTGGTCATTTTTTACAATTTCTACCAATAAAATACATATTTATTGTACATATTTCATAGCAAAATGTGATTTTATCCAAAATTTTGCCTCTTAAATCGAATATACTTGCCTATTAAATTGTTGTTATTAGCAAATGATTTGTAGTGTCATTCTTCCAATATTTGCTGCCTTTAAAAATAATAAATAAATATATAAATAAATATGTATATATATATACAATTTTTCTATTTTCAGTTCGTTATGATATAAAATATATTTGGACGAAGAATGGTGACCATTATATTTACATACTTTGACTCAACGTGTATACACTTATCAAAATATATTCATAATCTGTGGTCCATATTTTTCATTATGATATATTTTATATTAGGACAACAGATAGTAGAAAGATTATATGTATATATATATATATTCAATTGACCGGTATATTATAAGCTAGACAAAATTAGACTGCGGTTTTTATTTTTAAAGTGTTATAGAAATGTGTTTAATATATATTACTAAAAAAACTTGAATTACTTTCTTTATCTTAGAAAAGCATTTCTACCTATTTCCAACAATAAATTAATTAAATAAATATAAACACATCAGAAGTGCTATGGAAACTAAAATTTATAAACAAAACTGAAATTAGCAGTAAACAACACTTCCATAATATTAGTTGGAGTGACTCGAACATATATTAATGATAATTATTCAATACAAAATATATATTTGCTCAAATTGAGTTTCAATACATAAACAAACAAAAAAAAAAAAAACAAAAAAAAAAAGGTAAAAGGGCAAAAAAGAAAACAAAAAAAAGTAAGGAAAACACTACATTATTATTTCTTGGTGCTTCAACTTTTTTATAGAAGTAGATATAGAAGCAATACCTAGAGACTTTTTTTTTTTATAAATTATTAAGATTGAATTCTGATTGACTCTTCTTGATGATTTGGGATTGGAATGTGACCCTTCTCTTGCAAGCTCTTAACGGTGTCATATAAGCATTGCTTCACTGATGTAAATTCCAATCCTAAGTCTTTGAGCTTTTGGTTTGAGAACTTGTATGGTTTTGCTCTCGGGTTTTTTTCATCAGAACACCTACATTGACGTGAATAAAACGATTGATTTAATTAGAAGAAAAAGAAAAAAAAGTTAAAAAACCCACTAATCATAAATCATTATATTGAAAAGCTATTTAAACAAATACATCTAGAAGGAACTCTTAACACTTTTTTACCAAACCCTAAAAGAAGAAAGCAAATTTAAAAAAGCAGAGCTAACTTATTAGTATTTTTGAGCATATTGAGAAAATAGGAGATTGTGCCATTTTGGTGTAGTTGGTGAAGACTGAAGAGACACCCTTTGGCCTTTGTGTCCAAAGAATTTGATAAAGACATTTTGTTAGGTAAGGACTAAGAGCATCTCCAATAAGGCTCCCTATTTTTTCCTTAGATTTAGGGAGCCAATTGTACTTTTTAGGAATAGGGAGCCATATAAGGAGTGAAGACTCCAACAAGCCTCCCTAAAAATGGCTCCCTATTATTATTTATTTATTTTTAAATTAAAAAATTATTATTTTTAAATAAATTTAAAATATTATTTAAAGAATTCAAATTGAATTTTAATTCTTTAAATAATAAAATAAAATTGAATAAAATTGAATTAAAAAAATTAAAAAGAATTAAAAATAAATAAAATTGAATTTTGCAATGCCTAGCCGTTGGAAAAGAATTAAATATATGGAGGAAAATAAATGAATTATTTATGTTTAAATTAAAAGAATTTGAGTTAAATAAAATATAAGGAGAATGAATTTGGACCATTAAAAATGAGTGATGTGGACTCATCCTCACCATCCATTTCATTTGAGGAGAGAGAATCAAAAAATAGGGAGGATGTCTTGGCTCCCTAAATTTAGGGAGGCTTTGGCCGGAATTAAAAATAGGGAGCGAGATAGGGAGCCTGTTGGAGCACTTTCCGATCATGGCTCCCTAAATATAGTCAAGGAGGTCTCCAATTTCGATCTATTGGAGATGCTCTAAGGATCTTTTTCCTCCACTAGCTTTTAATATTATTTTATTTTATTTTATTTTAATTATTAATATTAAATTATTTATTTTATATTATCATGTTTTTGTTTTTGTTGGTAGGATTCGATTGGATTCAAAGTAGGTGCAACTACCCCCATGGCCCCATGCCCCATAGCACAATAGCAAATTAAAATCGAAACTATCTCTTTTAATTGTGCTTACATCAATACTATCTCAGCTAACTCTCAGATTTTAGCTCTTTTTTAGGCATAAGAAATATTTAAATTTAAATTTATTTTACTTGCACATATAATATAATGTTATTTTTTTAGTTAAGATAATAATACAAGCAACCTATTGATTACGATCCCTCTCAATAATCAATATTCTTCTAATCTTCTTTCTTGTTAAATAATTTATTTATTAAATTAAACAACCATTTATTATAAAATGTCAATTCATCACCAACCGTGACAATGGACTTTCAAGAATAAAATTAAACATGAATAAATGGTGACTCATATGATGTTGAAAAAATAAAATGGGAAATTATATGTACCACTCATAATCTCGTATCATGATAATCTTACACCTCCTTGGATTATTCTTAGCTGTGGACCACTAACTTAATTATCTTCAACCATAAACGTAGAGTTTTCACACAGCAAATTAATAAATTGATGGAGCTCGATTGTGAGTTTTTTTTTTTTTTTTTGATAGAAAGGGCACTTGAAAACCTGGAAAACCAGATCCAGGGCAAGGTTACAACCATAACTGGGACTCCACAAATAAAGCTCGATTGTGAGTTCACATTTATAATATTTTGACTCATAATAGATATGACACTTTTTATATATATTTTTTTAAATGCAGATCTATATATGTGTGAATGTGTGATGATGTATTCAAAATCGATTAGAGTTCTAGCATTAAGTCAATTTAGGAATCCTTTCAAAAAAAAAAAAAAAAAAAAAAAAGAAGTCAATTTAGGAATTTAACAATGAGCAATGAGGTGTGTCCAAATGATTACAAAAGAGACGTGTGACTTAAAGCTAACCACAATCATGAATCATGATGACTCATCAACACACTTTTGTCCTATTTCTATGGTGAAATTGAAATTGAAAATGACATACTCGGAGCTTATCCTATTTCTATGGTGAAATTGGACTTAAGAAAACTTAGGCAGTTAAGCATTATCACTTTTTTTTTCCTTTCCTTTAATGTAATTTCTGATTATAAATAGTTTGGCCGCATAAAATTCTTTTAAATTTCATCATCTTCTGACTATATGTGAAATGTCTGAATTATTGGATTTGGATTGATTTATTGGTGTTCAAATCAAATTTTAGTCAAATCTCTAACAGATACTTTTTTTTTGAAAGCTTTCACTATTGATAGGATTCAAGCTACTGATTTGGGAATCATTTACCCAAATCTTAAACTCGTCTATCTATTGACTGAGCTACGCCCCCCTATTGTCACGAATAACTAATCATATTATGTGAATTATTCCTAATAGCAAGCCTTACGTCACTAACCTTTGCAAATTAATGTTGCATATAATATTAATCACAACTATTAACAAACCAAACATCACTGGACATGAACTAAACCCTCGTGCAAATTAATAATAAATAAGAATGATCAATTGATAATAGAAATTAAAAGGGCACTTACTTGGTGGGGATGGGATATTCCGGGAAGAACTTGGCCAGAATGTCCACCACCTCGCCGCGGTGGAGCACGCTTTCGGCACACAGGTAACGGCCGGATGCCTCCTGGGCCTCGTAAACCAAAATGTGGGCTAGAGCCACATCCCTAACATGGACATAAGCCTGAACAGAATTGGCATAAGTCTTGGCTGATCCAGTCAAGTACTTGAGAATGTGAATAATGCTGGCATTCACAGTTGGTTGCAACAACGGTCCCAGCACCAGAACCGGGTTCACCGCCACCAAATCCACCCCTCTCTCCTCCGCCTCCTTCCACGCCGCCTGCTCCGCCACTGCTTTTCCGTAGCAATACCAATTCTGTAATTTATTTTAAAATTATCAGGAAAACAACCTGGGAAGATTTTTTTTCCCTAAGTGGATGAAACTTTTGGTAATTAAGGCTGGCTTTGTGGATGATTTTTTTTTTTTACCAAATTAGACTGATTAAGTCTTATTTAAGAATCTTTCAAAAAACAAAAAGTCTTATTTAAAAAGTTTCTGACAATTTTTCTACTTAATTTGGCAATTTGTGACTCCATTGACAAAAGAGTATACATCGATAGATTAGTTCTAATAAAACTCTTACCATATTAATATATTATACATATTATAAGTTATAAATAATTTTTATTTTTAAGTGATTAGACATTTAGACAAGATGAGATTGGTGTAATAGTTTGCTCTAACATGTGGGTACGAGACTGTTCCGTTTCCCAAATTCCGAATTATTGTAATATTTAAAAAGAGAAAATGATCTTTAATGTAAAAATAATAATAATAATAACAATAATAATATTACGATATCATAAAAAATATTAAAAGACAAATTAAAATTTGTAAGTATAACGAACCCTAGTGTTCTTGCAGAAGTCGAGATCACTCCAACAAGACTCATCGACCACAACATCGGGGCCCCGGTTGGGGTCCATGTAGACGGCACCGATTGAAGAGGTGAACACAACTCGCCGTACCTTGGCCTCGGCCGCCGCAATTATCACGTTCTTGGTTCCGTTCACGGCTGGCTCCACCATTTGTTCCTATATGTACAAATATTATTATAATTTAAACACAAAATTACAAATTAAACTCATCTGATCAAAATCCACTTTATAAAAACATTATAATGAAAAGAAAAAAAATATGCTCCACTTAAATTTCAGATATTTATGTGGTAGGTTCCACTTAGGGATGGATCCCTGAGGACCTAAATCCCCACTCCCTCATCCCCATTCGGGAAATTTTTTTTGGAGAAAAATTAGAAAATGGGATGATGGGGATGATTTTTATCCCCAAATTTTAGGTGCCCCTATCCCCTTTTCCCAATTTCCCGCAAACCTTATATATAATATATTAATATATATATATATTTTCTTAATATTTTTATTCTTTCTATTTTATTAAGTATGCAAACTTTACTTAAATACGGGAAACAGGAAAAAAAAAACTACAACATCCTCATTTCCCCGATAACCTCATGACAATCCCTAGTTCCACTATTTTTGGAAGGGTTTACCTACCGAACAGTCTAACACCTCCATAGTCCATCCAAACGATTTTTTTTATTTTTTTTTAATATAAAAAAAATTTATTAAAAAAGATTTTGAGCGTGGAAGTGGTTCTGATCGACTGACCACCCACTATTTGGAATTGGATCACCAACCAGCAGATATCATGCTTGCTTTGAAAAAAGAAAAATAAAAAGCAAACAAAAGAATGCGTTTCTTTCTTTCCTATCAATTTAATCATTATTTTCTTGGCAACGAAACAGGATATATATTAAAAATAAAATAAAAAAAATCTTAATTACCGGATCATCAGTGACAGGAGAAGCAGTGTGGAATACACCATGACAACCATTAATGGCCAACTTAAGACTCTCAAAATCAAGAAGATCGGCTTTGCATAAAGTCAATCTCTCTTTTGCTCCTTCAAGCTCTCTCAAATGAACATTCTTCGGATCATCTATATATTATATATAAACAAACAACCCCACAGAACAAAAATAAGAAAAAAAAATACCATTATATAAAATTTTGTCCTTATATATAAACAAAATCTAATAAATTGACATTAATGTTAGATATATGGTATGTATATATGTAACTGACCTGGGTTTCTAACAGTTCCTCTCACAGTATAACCTTTCTCCAAAAGAAGCTTAACAATCCATGAAGCTATGAAGCCACCGGCGCCGGTAACACACATGGTTTGGCCGGAAACCGGTGAGTTGGTGTTGTCAATCGGCATACTGGTTTTGGTTGAGAGAGACAGTATTTTGTTTTGAGTGTTTGGTAGGGAAGAAAATGAGAGATGGTTCAAGTGAATTAGGATGAATAGGTTACAGGTGTAGTTGTATTTATAAGGTAAGCAAGTTTACCAACTCACCTACCGTGTTGTTGAGATTAAATCTTCTTCTTTCTTGATTTGATTAGGATTTAGGAGTAACAAAGTAGATTCTCTATTTTAACTTTTTTTGGCTTTCATACTTATGTCATCTGTACAACCATATATTGATAATTGTTATTTATTTATTTATATACCTAATACTGATACTAATACTGATACGATTACGGTTCAAACTAAGACATTACGATTACGGTTCAAACTAAGACATTGTTAAGTTGAATGACACGTACAGTAATTGTTTTTATAACATGGATATTGAATAATCATAATTTTTTTCAATTAATTATATAATAGAATTAACAATTAATTTGTCAGCAGAAGGAGTACGGAAAAGACCATGACAACCATTAATGGCCAGCTTAAGACTCTGATCAAAATCATAGTTTTTTTTCAATTAATTATATAATAGAATGGACAAATAATTATATGGGTTCGGTTAGCGTGTAACCTGAGAGTATACATTATTATAATTATAATTTTTTTTATTTTTTTTTTTGAACTATTTCAATTTAGAGTTTAGGGAGAATGAACATGACTTGAATTCATAATACTATTGTGTGGGTGTGAGGGACTACATACTGCTACTATGCCAACCTTTTCTGATCGTAATTGAAAATCTGGAAATCATTACGGGAGTGTAATATGTATATTACTCATAATACGTATTTATTTTTATTTATTCATGTCAAAATTATATTCAGAAATTTTTGAACCACAACTTTATGGACCACTGAGTTCCACTCTTGCATGTCTCACTCTTTTTTGTGTTTGCTTAGGCAACTCGTTACGTAATAAAAAAAAGTTGAAGAAAATGAAAATAAAGAAATTTTAAAAAAATAAATTGTTTTCTGTATAGGGAATGGTTGTAGGTCACCGAAAGCGAAAGAATACTGTTTTATAAATTCTGGAAAAAATTACGTATGGTATGACATAATTTTGTTTTGTTTATTAACTAATTATATAAACGTGAGGATAATTTGGGTTAATATGTTTTGTTTTTTAACACGCAAGCTAGACAATATCGGGTTCAAAAACCCAAACAATGATTGATGATAATTATTAATTAATATGTTTAATATAAGAGTATCGTTAATAGTATTATCAAAAAGTAATACGAGAACCAATCATGTGTTGGTGTGAGTGGTTCGGCGCTCTCATCCTTTAAGCAAGGTCGTGAGTTCAACTCCCCTTGTGAACGGAGCTACACATATTGGGAGCACTTTACCCCTTAGTGGGCCGACCCAGTGCGAGTCCGGATTAGTCGGGGTGTGGTCTGGGCTGATTGCACCGTATGGTGGATCCGCCCCACCCGAAAACCGGATGGTGTAAGCCAAAAAAAAAAAAAGTAATACGAGAATAATCAAAATTTGATTATTTATTCTAAAAATACTGTCAAACAGAGTCACTAAGAGCATCAATGTCACATAGGATAAACAGACGTTATGTTAAGATGCAACCGCACATATTCAACCTCAGTTCAAAAAATATTAGACATTGTCAACATGACCGTCCATTTTCAGACGGTCTATTACATAACTATTTTTTAGGTTGACTCAGCAAACATTTAAAACTGACATTAATTTTGTTTAGGTTGACTCAGTAAACATTTAAAACTGACATTAATTTTTCATATATTATTGGTAAGGAAATAAAATAAAAAAATAAAATAGGAAAAGAAGATGAACACGTCATTAAAAAAATTGTGACGTGACTCATCCAATATATATTAGATTAATCTTAAATTAAAACTGAGACAGATCACCATTTCATTTTTTTTTTTTTTTTTTTTTTTTTGAAGAAATCACCATTTCATTTTGCTTCTTGATCATGTGACTTGTCTGTCCATATATATCTCTTTAGTTTATCAAAACATCCCTATTTATTGTCATTGTATATGTAATATGTTGTTTGAATAATTAAATTTATTTGAAATGTAATTTGGGGTAATGGGGTTGCTAAGTTTTCACCTACTACATACTTTATATTAACATTAATATTTTTTCTAGAAACACCCCCTGCAGTCTGTACTTTAATTTAATCTAACGTGTATTAACACAACATTCATATTATATAACTCCATATATTTCTGTTTACAAAAATTCATCCGCAGCAAAAGACAAGTGATTTACAAAAAATTCACAGCAAATATTATATATTTTTTTTCTTGTAATGATAAATAATTTTTTTTTATCATGAATTCACACATGAATTCACATGAATTGACATATCATGAATTCACATGAATTTTGAGTTGTCTTTTTCATTCTCTTTAATAGAGTTTATTTTCCTTGGCATATATGTTTCCACATTAGTTTTTAAGTAAATAAAGCAAATGTCTCGTACAGTCGTACTGGAATTGATACTCAAATTAATATTTGTTTGGTTGGCAGTTGCCAGTTGGAATTATGTAAATTAAATTTGAAGTTTTTATGGGAGGGGGATGACTTGACACTACAATCTCGTGGTATAGGAGGGCTGTCTCCAGATATTTTGGTACTCAAGTCATTTAATGATATTAGCAAAAATTAGGGCCCCATATAAAAATTATTATCAATAACATAAAAAAAAAATTAAATAAAAATAATTTTTCATTGAAAGGTGAGAGGTGATAACTAAATTCAACATATACTTCAAAAATAAAAACAACTGATTTTGTAAATTATAAGAAATGGTGGACTGTTTTCATAAATAAAATAAAAGGAGACATTGAGAGGTGAGACATACACCTTTTTGGAAGCAAATCAAAATAGGAAAGGAAGCTGGTTGACAAAGTCATGGAGAGAGTGGGCGGCGATTTTAACTAGGTTAGCAATTCAATTGGACTCTCTTTATATATATATATATATATTCAATTGGACTTAGATAATTTTGACTCAAATGATGTAAAACTAAATCTGATATGTTAGAATTCAATTGAGCTTTAATGTTTATTTCTATTAAATTGAACTAGATATGGATAATTAGGTCTTATTAAAAAAAACAAAGCAATGTTTGAAATTGGGCCTTTCTTAAACTAAAATAAATTGGACTTGAAGCCCCAAAAGAAGAAAAAGAAGAATGGACCATTTAGGGGCCCCAGCAAATTGCTAGGTTTGCTGCCCTCATGGGCCGACCCTCAGTGTAGGTGAGACGGGTATAATACTAGACCTCATCTTCTCATATATATATATATATATAGTAAGGTTCTGGTAAGTGCGTATTGATATAACTTACATCAGTACGTTGCATGTAGACCACTAGATTTACATGCTTTGACTCAGTTTGTATTCTCTATAATCAGTGGCCTACATGCAACGAACTGATGTAAGTTATATCAGTGTGCATTGACTTGAAAAAAAAATATATATATATATATAATAATCATTTTATTTTGAAGTTGTCTACGATGAAATATATATATAAAAAAAGGTGTATATAAAAATACAAATTGCAGGCTAGATAATTAATTGGATGCATCTTAAAAAAAAGGTGATCAACTACAGCATCAGTAGCCTATTCACACTCTTATTTTGATAAGCAGTTTTTATTATATATTAATCAATTTATAATTAATTTGAGCCTTTCATTTAACAGCAGTATTGGTGATTGGTGAGGGGCACCCAGTTCCAAGAAAGTTCATGTGAAGAGATGACTTTAGGTGTCAATGTTAGGTTAAGATATGTCTGTGTCAACAATCAATTTTGTCAAAGGGGGCTGAGAAGCTTCTTTCATGGAAGTGCTTTCTATTTAATCACAGCATGTCCTCATGTGATCATCATCACCCATGCAAATTACAAAAATATTTTGTTAATTAATTAATTAATTAATTAGTACTTGATCTCTCTTTCCTCTTGAGTCATGAATCATGATCAGACTCGGTATACAAGTCAAATTATTTACCACATTTGCCCATTTCGTTGAAAAGTACTTCATTTGCTTTGCACAACAGTACTTGTTAATTGTTCATGACGATTAGAATAAATAAAAAGCATATTAGATTTGCTTAATTGTCAATCTAGGGTTAATTAATAAACCTTTTTTTTAAAAAAAAAAGATTTTTCTATAACCTACTACCATTTTGAAGATTACGATCCACTTAAATGAGTAACAAAAACTAAACAAGTCGGAAAATTCAACTTATTTTACCTCTACTTTCAAAATTAATGCCATAAAAGTAAAAAAGCACCGAAATTAGTATATAAATGTGCGTGGTGGTTGGCATTATTTTACACAAATTAATTCTATAATTAATTTAATGATGTTAATTAATTAATAAATCAGAAGTTAATCAGCAACTCTCAAGAGCAAGACAGCTCCTATATATATTATTTGTATATGCTTAATTGGAGTTGGACTAGTATAGAATTGAACTATCAACTAACTATATGCCATGTACATTTGAATGAAAATTTTGAAGTCTTTCTTAAGTGAAACGTTAGTATTTTATTTATATATGGAATTAGGTCATATGTACATTGCAACCGGTTTGTCTAGGTTGCAAGATTGGTTGTCTAGGTCATGGTCAAATGATCAATTGTTCAGATTGTAAAATCGAACAAAAGATTATATAAGCGGCCCATACTTGAACATTTCAATTGAATCTACTAGAGTCTGTATGATATATGTACTCTACGGTTATCTTTAAATTAGTTTTAGTTAACTACATCATCTTCTATCATCAATTCATCATTGATATCATAATTTCCACAACGAACAAATTAGTAAACCAAACAAAGACAAGTATGGAGAATATAAAATTCAAAGAAATTAAAGATCACACAAATCCTTTGGACGGCAAGAGAGGAGAGGAGCATTAACTCTATGCAAGTAAAAATTTCAACAACCATCAAAGAAATTTGAGTACGCAAGAACATTATTGGTGTTGTTTTTAGAATATTTTTTGATAAAAAGGTTGACTCAAAAGCTGACCCATCCAAGTAAACCTTTTGAAAAAATATTTCAAAATATTAATACCGGTGTTGTTTAGTTGCAAGTTGTGATGGTGAAATAGGAAAGATTTTATCAATGTTCACAAAATAAAAGTCATATTTGGTGGAATTGTGTAGACTACTGCATATTGTATGAAGACAAAAATTATTTAATTGATAATCTTGTTTTCTTCCTTCGAAAAAGAAAAAGAAAAAAAAAACCATTATGTCCTGCCAACTACTAAGTACCAACTTGGTGTTATAAAGTCATATAATGGACACAGTAGCTGCAGACAAAAATCAGAAAAAAGAAGTACAAGTGTAGAAAGCAATGGCTGACCTAGCTTTAGATTTTAGTCCCCTCCGGCCTCCCCGATGGCTCCTGCTCTTTTGAAAAATTGTTAAAATTTGGTGTTTGACATCAAATATATAATTCTCCACTCACCTACATATCCTTTTAATTTATTTATTTCTCCTACCTATATTTATATGTTTCTTTCAACAATTCAACTTAATTAATTGTATTTTTTTTTTTTACGATATCTATTAATCCGAGACAATGTATTTTTTTTTAAAAGCTTTCACAATTTATAGGATTCGAACCGTTAATCTGAGAGTCATTTACCCAAACTCCGAGCTTATCCATTTACCGGTTGAACTACGGCTGTTACGCTCCTATTGACTAATTAATTGCATTTTAATAGTGGGTAAGTTCAATTTTAATTTTTTTTCCTATGTAATTATTTCAATATGGGAGGACTTACTTCAAAGATGTGCAACCGGCTCTAAAACATGTTAGATAACACTTGGAACCAAAAATTAAGGAACAATGTTTCATTGGAACGAGCATATTACATCATTTTGTGTATTACATCGGGTCGTGCCGTGCCGTGCTTGTACGGAATCGTGTTGGCACAGCCCGACCCAATTTACATGTCTATAACTTGCCCGATCCGACTTCATTGTTTCAAACTAGGTAAATTTGCAGAAGAAATTTCAAGCCAAAAGAAGAAAAAAAAAAAAAAAAAAAAATAGGACTAGGGAATATAGATTTTTATTCTAAATTCTAATATAGTTGGAAACTATCGAAATTAACATCTTCCTCAAAGTTAGCTTCCTAAAATTTATTCTAACCCTAGCACCTCCTACCATCAACTAGTCGACATCTACAGTTCCTCTTGTCTGAGGTAACTGCATGCTTATTATGTCTTCTCTAGGGAGACTGTACATTGATGCATTACCGTGCTCGTTCGCCATCCGACTTTCAGGTGTAGTTAGCGCCAAAAGATGTGTAGCCTCCTTGTTTTTTCGCAAGACCAAGTAAACTATTCCAGCCAAATACACTGCCATCCCCGAAATTCCTAATATCCCTAAGAACACAGCTTCCACCACTTCTAAATGGCCTTGGAAAAGAAATTTGATGAAGCTGGTTGCTAGATAGTATATGTTGATCACCATTATCAGGGTACCGATGATCCACGTGATAACTGTAATCTATAAACAAAGAGATATAAATTTGAAAAATATCAGCCCTCTAGTGATCATATTCTAGATATTGATTCACATATTAACAAGAAAGTTTGATATGCTGTAAAGTTATCTAAATTTTTTAAAGTTCTTGGGATATATTATCATATCATTATGACATAAATGGTTAGCCATGCAATTGTCAAAATAAGATAATCATACGACAACAATATGCCATCAAACGAAATAAAGATTTACCATTGGTGAATTGGCATATGCCCCCATCTTGACCTTGCAGCTAGTAAACTTGAGAAGCGGAATGAGAGCAAAAGGAAGCTCAAATGATAGAATCATCTGTCAAAGCAAATATCAAAGGTAAGTTTGCTGTAATAGCTAAAAGGCACCTCTTTAATTATGTGTTATAATTATAAATGATATAATACACGATTTGTAACTGCCTTGTATATCGTGTTTTCCTTTTGAAAAATCAAGATTGTTGCTAAGATCTGTATCACTTACCGATGCAATAATAATCAGTCTTCCAGCCCCAGCAGAGCCACCAATCAATGCAACAATTAAACTAGGGACTATTGCCAAGGATCGAGTTAAAAAGTTCCGAAGCCACGGTTTCAATCGTAAGTCTAGGAAGCCCTACAAAACAGAATTTAAGAAATATCATGTAAATCAGGAACCAAGATGTGTTAAAGGAAGCTAAAGTAAAGCAACAAACTCACATCTTTACCCGAGCCACAGGCAAGCACATGCAAGCCAAGAGACTATATCATACATGCCAGCCTATCAATTAAAATATCTACACGGTTTGAACTTTAACTCTTATCAAAATGCTACGTTGATTAAGAAACGTTTAAATTCTCCAATTACAGTTAGGTCACCAACATAAAACCACAAGGTTACAGAAGAATAAGAAGGACGACTAAACATGTGATTCAATTACCAGATGATTATCCATTTCAAAATAAATAAGTGACAACACTTATGCTCAGTAAGTTCAAATCCTGAAACCTTGTTGAATATGGAAACAAGACTATATTTGACTTTAAGATAGTTATGTTTCAAGAATCTATAGAAAGAATTTGAAGATACTATAAATCAGGTAACAGATTACCTGCATAACATATTGCCCAGCATAAGTTCCTGTTATAGTAGAACTCTGGCCTGATGCCAACAAAGCAATTGCAAAAAGTTTTGAACTCCAACTGCCCAAAACATTCTGTAGACAAATAGATAGTAAATCACTACTCGGAAGGAAATGAAAAACGTAAAAATAGAAGTATTATCTGCAAAGCCAGGATCGAAAGGACAATTGAAATATTGAAGAAGTGTAGGCAGATCACATACTCTTAGCAAAAAGGAAGCTTTGTTTAAGTCCAAGTCCTTGCAGCTAGCCTGATCTTCTGGAGTTGTATTTGAGGAATTGCAAACTGCACCACTTACGGAAATAATTGACACATTAATGAGAAAAGCCACCATTAAAGCAAAGCCACTTTCGATCATATAAAATCTGCAAGCCTCCTGTGAACAAAGAATAGCATCAGCATTGTTCATTAGTGCTCATTAGTGCAGTACATGAACATCAGTACCATGTTAATTGATATTATCATTTGATTATCAATGAGCTTTACTAATTTAGTAATGAAGTTTTTAAAAGTAAATGGACTAGAAGAGTGACCAGAGATTAACGGCATTTTTCTTCTTACAGAAGTGATTTATTTAACATCAATGACATATGAAGCACTAACGATAAATCTTTCATCACTAGTAAACTAAAAGTGAAATTTCACCTTGATGCCTTGAACGGATCTCGGGATCTTCCTAGAAAGCACCAAAGCTGAGTGGAGGAAGAGATTGTGTCTGCAGCAGCCAACAAGACATGAAGTATGACAAAAGGTGAGAAATCTCAAATAGGAGGAACCATTCAAAAGTTGGATGAGAGGAAGAAACGTACGGCATGACCATAGCACCAAGAAGTGAAATTGCAAGACCAGTAGCACCATTTCCTTTGAGTTGGGGAACAAAAAGCCCATACAAAACTTCTTTGGCATCGGGCTTTGCATAGCCAAGCTCCGCAAAAAAGCAAGCGGCAATTGTAAGGACAAGAAAAGCAATAAAAAATTCAAGCTTCCTAACCTGTAGGAAAAAGACATGAAAGATCAAGTAGATTTCATTTATTTGCAGTCTTAATCATTTGCAGTCTTTTGGGTCCTTGTAAGAGCCAATAAATTAATTTCATTTTACTGATATAGATTCAATAAACCATTCAATTGTAGTAGCGTAAAGATGTATAGCATGTAGAAATGATGTTTAGATACCCCATATTGCTGCAATGCTAGAAGAACCAATGTACTGAGCCCAGTTAGAAGAACACCGATCCAAATTGGAATTTGGAAGAGCATATTCAATGCAAAGGCCGTTCCAATCACTGGAATTAGAAGAATCAATCATAAGTATATTATGAACAGCAGGTATCAGGAATATTTTTAAAGAAAAATCCCACAAGAAAGTAAGCCTCGGATTCATTCTGTCATTGCATACACAAATGCGGATATATGCATATATGCATCATAAGTTTATATATGCTATTATGGCCGGTAACAACAGTTTCATTTTGTGTCTAAGCATCAAAGTAAGCTTGTTTCGTTTGAGGCCAATAATTTCTATAATGGCAAGCATCTCAAGCATGAAATTGGAAAAAAATTAAGACTGTTTTTTAAGGGATGCAAAAAGAAACGCATAAAAATAAAGAAGATAAATCTTCAATAGTAATCCTAGAGCTTGGCAGTCCCAGTCCACAACCACAATAAGTATTCAAGAGTCGAGCACCTGACTCAGCAAGGAACAAACCACATTATGATGTGGGATGTATTGCAAGAGTACTTTCATAGATTCCCTTGCAATGGAAATGAAAACATCAAATTATTTGATTCCAATCAAACCAGAGACACTCTTACCTTCAGGAATGTCGCATGCGACTATAGCAATTTCTGCAAGAACCCATAAGATAAAGTTGGGCCCTTTAGGATATTCATTTCTACAATGCTCTGCTAAATGTTTTCCTGCAAGCAACAAAAAGAATCTTGAGTAACGAGTTGTATGAATAATAATATAATGACAGAAAGATTTATATCAAATACAGCTACATTTAAACCTCACATACCTGTGACAACCCCGAGATTAGCTGCTAGGGACTGGATAATTAGTGCAGCACATGAAGCCACTAATATGATCCAAAGTAACTGGAATAAAAGAAGAAAGTCCCTCAAAAAAGAATACATGATGTTCAAGATAAAAAAGCAAACTCCCAAGTATATCCATGTGAGGGAATTAATGTAACTTTTCCTAACAGACCTTAATCTCTGTCAGTGATTGGACATTGTACAACTCAAGATACTATTTTCATTTAGTAGCTCCACTGAGACATAAATGAAACCAGAACATATGGAACAAAGTAGACCTCATAATATAACCATTTACAACATATCAATTTTTTCTTTGGTGAAAAGATATTTGGGGAAAAAAAAAACGATCCAATAAACCAATAACTGATCTAGTGATTGTTAATGTTGAAGATTCATAAAACCATTTATTGAATGTGAGATTTTATGGGCACAATATCTCAATATATGCTAATTTTAACAAGTTAGACTTTTATTTCTTTTGAAGCATCACATAAGAAAGTTTTGAAGGCAAACTAGTAGTTCTGTTCAAATATAACTAACATACTCACCCCATACTTGTACTGTGCTCCTGACTGCAGATCCGTTTCAACTGTAAATGCCCCAAAATATAAAGAAGGTATATATGATTAGGAACTTTGTAATCTGGATTGCAAAGAAGGGAAAAGAAAATCACTGCTCTTACAATTTCCAGGATCTATGTATGCAATGGAAACAAGAAATCCAGGACCCATGTAAGCAAATAAATTTTTCCAGCTTTTCTTCTGCAATAATACGATGCAAAAGATCAGATATCAAGCTGTTCTGAGTCAAATACCCAATTCAATCACAAAGACTTAATGCAGTAAATCCACTATCAATCAATAAAGCAAAATTTTCATACTGATAGCCTTAAGAAAATCATTGAAGAATGCTAAGGCTGAAATTTCCAAATTGAGGCCCATGTCACCTAAAATGATCTCATTTATAAAGAACAACAATATTTTTCAATGAAGGTCAGAACCAAAAAAAAAAAAAAAAGATTCATACACACTACAAAGTTTAAGCAACTAGTCAATCAATTAGTCAGCCAAACTCCTACGAAACAACCCGCCATTAACTTTCCCAGTCCTTCAATTCTTTTCGTATCATTTCTCTGCTATTTACTTCTTTTCCTCTATCTAGGACAAACCAGAACATCATAATAATTACAAGGATGCATGGAGGTTCCAACAATAGAGTAAAATTAATACGTAGGAACACAAAATATTAGAAATGTATAAAACTTGCTTTTGATCATTGTATAATACTTCTCATTCTTATTTGTGAAAACCATCTTAGCTTGAATGGTGAATAAATGACACAAAAAAAAAAATCAATATTGGATTCAAAGACAACAAAATTTAGCTATGTTGCTTATAAGTTATAACAAGCTATTTAAAACAATTGCTAGAGTTTCTTCACATTCTTATCTTATTCCTCTTTGTACAAATATTATAGTCTTTCGTACAAAAAATATAGTCTTTCCATCCAAAAAAGTTTTGAATGTAACAACAACAAAATATGTCAATTACTTCCTCTAATGATGCACACTTATCTAATAGCCACCTCTTTTGACCAAACAGCCTTCTTCCGCCTGTTTTACTACTTCGATAATCTTTAACAACTTCTCTCGTAAGGCACTTGATTTATTTTATCTAGATAATCTTTTAAGATCGAGGGACCACATAGAGGTTTTATTTCCACAAGCCTACAATACTTGAAAGACTTTGAAGGATTCCAGCTATAGCATTTCCTTTGAAACGAAACAAGAAACTTGGTAACGGTCCAGTTGTATAGCCTAAAATTTATCTACAACGATTAAACATGTGGATACAATTCTTTGGATGCATACTTGAAATTTCAAAATCTCCACCACTAGAAAACATCTTGGCTTGAAAGATATATAGCCACAAAGCAATCCAATATACAGTCTCTCTAAACCACATCAAGATGGTTTCATAAAGTTGAAAAGGATCGAAACTATGGAAAAGAACAATCAGCAGATTTGATGGTTAAAGGGATATCATCATTTCTAGTATTAGATTCAAAGCCAATTCTTCTAATGTAAACAATATTCGATTGGTAAAAAACACGAATAAGGTTGATATTAAGTCACAGCATGTACTTATCAAAAAACTGACTTTTCTGACTCATCTCTCTCGTTGCCCCATTCCATCAAACACAAGGGCAACAGGGCCAAGTTTCCCAAATGATCATAGACCTTAGAAAACGCGCAACATAAAGACTAAAGTTCAATGAAACCATCAATATACAAACAAACACATAAGATACAAGAAGTTATGATAAGATATAGAATAAAAAACTCACATCAGGCACCACAATTTGGTCATTTTCTGTGTTTTCAATCAGTGGTGCATTTGAAGAGCTCCGGTTTCCACCAGTGCTAGCAATGAACTGTGGTTGCCCAGTTGAGGATGCCGCCATAGCCACTAATTCTGATTGATCAGAAAAGAAAGGTTTCAACTTTCAATTAGCAAGTAAAATGGACCAAGTAAAAACCGAGTTTTAATTTGCATATCACGAATCAAAGACTAAATTTTTGAACTGGTTAGTGAAAACTAATCTCTGTTTGGTTGCAGAGAAACTAAAAGGAAAAAAAAAAAAACCGTACTATATTTTAGTTCAAGTTGAATTGGTGCATGCAAAAAAATGAAACTACATCTCATGTACTCTATCAAAACAAAAAACGAAGATATTGATTATCCCGCATTTTCTCAAAAAAAAAAAAAAAAACAGAGCACTAGGAAACGAATCCAAAAACGATTAAAAGAAAATGTAACAAAAGAGACTGAACCCAACAAGGGTATGCACCAGAAGAAGCAATCGTAATATGGGGTGTTACATTTTCTGGGAAAACAAACAGAAACAATAAGAAGAAGCATTGGAGATGAGATAACATACAAACCTGAAAATGCAAAGAAAGAAGAGTCTTTCACGAGAAAAAGAAAAGCAGTGCTCGAATATGTGGAAGTTCCCTTTGTGTGTAAAAAATTTTCAATCAATCTCACTGACAAAACTTGTAACTAATGTCTCTTTTTGAGAGTTTGTTTATACATACAATCTATATATATATATATATATATATTATTTACAAACTTTCCGCGTTGCACTCCACATGACTCGATCGCTTTTTTTTTTTTTTGAGATAACAAAGAACAACAAACCAATAACAAAAATACAGCACAATAAGAGATTGCGCCTTTATTGAAAAAAAGCTTAAATATCATTTAAATAAGATGTTAGCATTAAATACTTTTATGTCTATACCACGTGGTTGAATTACATTAAATAGCATTTCTTAGATATTTTAAGAAGTTTACTGTTTACCCCATTGCACAAATCAGGTTTATCCCCTCTCCTTCAAGAAATGAAGTTCATTTTCATATTTTTCCTGCAATAAAAACAACTAATCAATGAGTTATTATCGTTTTTTTATCTATATGTAAAAAGTAGATTTGGATCCCCTTCCCCCCTCATCTCACTTTTCCCTCACCTAAATCAATGGTTTGGATTAATTCTTTTAGTTGAGTAAAATATAAAAGTTAATAGAAATAATCCAGACCATTGATTTATCAAATTAGACATATGTCAATAAATTATAAAAGTGAAGACAATTCGATATTACAATGAGTAGGGGGTGTGTGTTTTCGGTTTGGTTTGGGCTGAAGCTCAATATCAAACCAAACTAATATGGATCAGTTTGGCTATATTTCAACAAAAACCAAACCAATGAGATTTTTCAAACCGATTCAAACCAAACTAAACCAAAAAGGTCGGGTTGATTTGGATAGGTTTATCGGTTTAGATTTAAACTCAAAAATCTTTTTTATTTTTTTTGGTATTATATTATAAAAAATATTTAAATAAAAAATCATAACATAAAATATTAATTATATATATACATGTATATATACCTGTGATTAAAGACATGTTTGATAGCATTAATGCTTTTGAAACCCTGATATATCAATCAATCAGAAAAATTGTATCAAAACAAATAAATAAACTATAAAATCTTAAATTAATCGGTAAAAGTTATAAACCTGACTTGAATAGAAATCGTAAAATTTTATATTTTAGTTTTACTTTCTAAAATATGTGGTTTGATTTGAGTTTGTGAATTATTTCACTCAACCCAAACCGAACCACTTTTAATCGGTTTGTCTAAAAGACAATCCGAACCACTCATTTTTAACATTTGTAATCAAACCACTTTTAATCGATTGATCGGTTTGGTTCGATTTGACTGTTTTTTGCACACCCCTAACGATGAGAGAAAATATGAGACAAGGATGTAAATCCGTAAAATGTACGTACATAATGTAGGTATGGATATGATGGTTTGAGTAATGTACAGGGTAAATATTTGGAGTGGGCATCAGACACGTGTGCAAAAGATATAATGGGTGGTTTCCAAAAAGACAACCGAAACGAGAGATTTGATCTTGGAAAACGACAACTTTTGCGATACGCACTGCTTTTTGGTAAAGTGATCGGGATTTGGTCAGAATGGAGGGCTGAGATGTTATACCAGTCTTTTGGTTGGTGTACAAGGTTTTCTCTGACGTATAGCTTTGTTGGGTCATGGCCCATGGGTGTGATACATAAATTAAAGTCCCCCTAAGTGGAACCAACTTTAGGTTAAACTAATATATATAATTTCATTGGTCTCTAATCTCTACAATTGTGTTTTGAAAAGATTAAGGTGTGATTAGATATATTTACTTATTGTATTGATGACTAATCTAATATTCAATCTCAATCAGTAATACAAAAGAAGAAGATGCCCAACAACTTAAAGAGTGGATTATAAGAGATGATGACAAAATATTCCCAACTAAATGGATTATGGAATAAACTTTAATACAAAAATATTCCCAACCAAATGGAATAAACAAAGTGACCTAAACAAAAAAACACCTTTTTGATCATATGCATAGAATTTGTACTATCGTTAGTTCCACGCCACAATATTAAATCATACGTGCCTGCTTTTGACTTTTGACATTTCATTTGGACCACTGAACGAAACTGGAAATTAAGAATTCAAAGAATTAATGGATGGTGCAGAATTTAACAATGTGGTCCACCATCTGCTGTTCTGTTCAATATATATTCTTCCAAAATCAACATTACTGGCCCTATAGCTATAATAGCTTCCTATACTCAACTGCCCACTTCGACAGCTCCACCTCGTAAACCTCCGCCAACTTCCCTGCAAATTTGGATGTAAACATTGAACCAGATTTTCGCTTACTCTCGAACAAACTTGACAGATCAGATCCTGATGGCATGGATGATATGAACTCAAATGCATTGTGAAATGGGGGATTTGATAATGATTTTGATCTCAATAACTCAACTTCTCCATTCTTTCATACTTACCAAACACAATATTTCTTCCTCCTTTCCTCATCTCCACCAAATTCTCTATTTCTACCTCCATAATCAACTACTACACAGAGTGTCCGTACCAAAACTTTACTCGATATTTCAGGTGTGTGTGAAGCTTGAAATATTGCTAGAGATATTGATATTTTCCGGGAAAATTGAGAGGAATGGAAGGCTTGAGTGAAGCTTCTGGTACTGTAATACTTGTTAAGATTCCAATACTTATGTTACTCACAACCACACATCACAAGTCCAGGAGAAGCTGCAAATTAAAAAGAGACAAAGAAGTTTGTTTGCTTTCCAGCATCTACAACCATTGCATATTTAGTGGTTGATGTTGTAAATGTAAAGAGAATTTAATTTACAATCCTTCTTCAAGAATATTTGCTGTACAACGGATCAAAACATTCTATTACAATAATCATCAGTCACAAAAATAAAGACATTGAAGTTGATGTGGAAGCACCAACACTTTACTTTTTACTGTTTAAATATGGCCAAAGACGACTAATTAGTTGGAGCAACTAAGTAAACATCGGAGTTCTATTTTAAGCTTCGATGATAGCAGAGAATGATGGTTGTTTTGGAAGATTTTGAATGGTGTAGAGCTTTTTCTTAACAAGAATACAATAAAAGACAGTAGATCATTAAGGTTGGAAGCACTACAAGAGTAGACAGATTTTTAAATTTTTCCTAAAATCTCGGATCAAATCAGTTTGTAAAATCATGATAGATGGCAAGAAATTTTGCAATTGTAAGTTGAAGTAATATTAGTGTCGACTTTAAAGTTGATTAAACAAATGCTATGATATTATGAAATCATGAATCATGATTAGCCTGGAGAAATACTACTACTTGCCTCCTGAGTTTCATGGAAATTAAGGACACAGAGGTGAAATGAATTTGAAAGAACAATCAATTAAAACTTAAAAGACTAATAAGACAGTGGACAAGATATTTCAAGCAAATAGCAATACGAAAGAGAAATTAATTAACTTTCCAAGTTTAATTAGATTATTATACCTGACCTTTTGCTTGTTCGGTCATGCCCAACGGGGTTCTTACCGTTTTGGCGTTGAATGGTTTCTGGGGTTTTACGATTTGGGAGTGGAGGGGTCATAATTGGTTGGAGTGATATCTGTTTGGGTCGCGGGAAAGTGATGGAAACGTAAAGAAAATGGGGGAAATGTTCATGTGTCTTAGCACGTCATCACATTCCTTGAATGGAGTGATATCTGTGTTGGTACTCCGTATTCGCAACTATTGTAAGCATTTTTTGAATTTATCGTTTTTATTACGTATAAGTAGATATACTCATTCCTTGTTGGTTAATTATTGTAACCTAAACATAGCCTCACTATGCCCAAAACCACCAAAACTAGATTCGTATTGTAACCTAACAGTAGCCTCACTATGCAAAATAAATTGAAGTTAGAATCCAAAACGGTAACCTAACGAAAACATTCAAATAATCATCCAATGCTCTATTTAGATACAAAATGATTTCATAAAATTTTTATTAACACGAAAACATGTTCCAGGACACTACGGTTTTTCAGCCAAAGTAAACAACTTTGCCTAGAAAACACAACCAAATGGAAAGTAAGCAAATGTATTTCCATTGAAGGTTCTGCTTTCAAAAACAGAAGCTCATATCAATTAACAATTTAACATTATGAATATTCTTCATTCAATTTCAAAGGAAACTCAATGACACATGAATTAAAATCTAATAGATTTGTTCAAGTAACTAAATCTCTCCTCAGCCAAGCCAATTGAATTGTGTTACGATTTTATTTCATTTTCTTTCAACCCAAAGCAATCAATTCACAAAAGCAACCAACCAGACTCATTGAAAAACAAAAAACAAAAAAAGCAAAACAAAATGTCATTTGCAGAGCACATACATAGAACCACTTTAAAATACCCAATCAAATAATCATCTTTTAGTACCAAAATGGAAACTTTGTATTCAAAAACCAACCTGATTCTCATTTGAGAGAAAAGGAAATTATAAAAACGTATCAAAACTAAGCTAAAAATTAAAACAGAGACAGTAACAATAATAATAATAAAGTGAAGAAATAAGCACCTGTTTAGAAGGAAAAGTGTTGAAGCCCGTAGTGCATCTCTCTACGAATGAGTCTCGAAACGTTGTCTCCGAAACGCAATTTCTGGTTGTGATTCGAGAAACCGGGTGCAGTTTCGATGTAAAGAGAAATGGGTTTTGCTTTGTTTCGTTGAAAAAGTTGGAGTTGGAGAGGCTTTTCATCAATTTCGCCATTTTTGTAGTGTCTGAACTCTGAAGCATCTGAGAAATCAGAAAAGACGAGTCATTTTGTGTTTTAGAGTTTTAAGTAGTGACTGGGCGCACGTCAACACAAAATGACGAAATAATTATTGACGTGTCCGGACACGTCATCGAATAAATGGTGACGTACCAGACATATCATCACATCACTTGGTTACCGAAAAAAGTGATCGACACGTCATTAAATACGTGTTGACGTGGCCGGTCACGTCAACAAACGGTACCTCAAAACGTCGTGACGTGCTCGCTCATGACAGTAAATTACGAAAAAAACCTCCGTTGAGCAGAAAAGCTGCGAAGCATTTTCATCATGTCCCTCCTACTCGCCGACGCCGCCAAGGAGGCCGCCGACCAACTAGTTATCATCCCCTCCGCTGGGGCCTCCTTCAGGGGAAAAAAGTCTGTTTGGGGCTCGGGAAAATGATGGAAAAGCAAAGAAAATGTGGGATTATTTATTTATTTATTTATTTATTTTTTAAGATTTCAATGGACTAAGTTAGAGTTCAGGGATCAGGTAGTCTCCCGTCCTTTTATTTTTTTTTTTAAATTTGAAATGTCTGTCAATTGAGTTTCTTTTTTGTTATTGGTTTTTGTTTTAAAGATCGGCAAAGTTTGGATTTTTAATTTAATTAAGTGAATTAGTGAACACCCCACCTGGGATTTGAAGGCTTACGTGAAATGTTAATGTTTAATGGTCTTGGGGTTGGCCAAAATTTAGCAGCTTCAATTATCAAATTCTGCTGAAATTGATGATATATATATGATGTGTGGCTGAGATTAAAGAGAGCTTATGATTTTTGAATGAGAATCAGTTTAAATATCTTGATTATTGTTTGAGTTTATGATTTGAAACTGCTTAAACATCAAATTTGAGTTTTTTTTTTCAACCTTTATTGGACGCTGATTCTTAGAATTTGTCTTTGATTATTGTTTCGTTGTGAATTCACTTCCACCAACATATAATATGAAAGTTTATAATGTTTGAAGCTCATGGGATTGATCAGGAAGTCATGTTTTGTTTCTGCCATTTGCAGCTAATATTTTAGTAGTTTAAATCATCAAATTCAGCTGACATTAATGAACTCATGTTTTCATTGATTGTTGGTTTACTTTGATAAGCATTGTTTTAGTGCTTTTGAAGATTCTTCAACTTTTTCATTGATTATTGTTTATGGAGAAACCGCTAACATATAAGATTATTATAAAGGTTTATCTGGAAAATTGATGTTTACGCGTGATATGCTATGATCGTAAAGCTATGTTTGATCAAGTCTCATCCAGTTTTAGTTTAAAATTTTGCTATTTGAATTGTCAGATTGTGCTTAAATTGGTTATGGTGTATGCATAGGATGATAGAACCATGCAAGTGGCATGATCAACAAGAATGAAGAACCAGATATGGTCTTACAGACTTGAGTGTTTTTATTTGACTAGTTTGTTTATAGATGTAAATTTGCTATAGGTGAAGAGAGATTTTCATGAGGTGCTGTTTTCCTTGTCTTCAGGAACTCGATGGCCATTCGCTTGTTCTTATAACAGAGTTCTTGGATTAGGACTTGGGAAGGTATCGATTAGTCACCTTTTGAAGCTTCCTGCTGTAGAGTGCTTCTCATGATAGGTTCCAGCACCGCATAGCGCCCCAATGATTTAGGCAGTTTAAGTAAACCCAAATGGACCTGAAACTGTTTGCTGCAATGGCTGGTCCCAGGGTTCTGACTGGATTCACTGGCTATGTGTATGTTATCAAACACAAAAACCCACTTCACATATTCATCTCATCACTTCACAAGGTTCTGTACATCCTCCCTCTTCATTTCCTCACAATTATTTATATGTTTTTATTGTGGAGTGCATATATAATCATCAATAATGTTCGAATTGTATTCGATACCAACTGTTTGATAACATAATTGTGCCGGGAAGATAGAGCAATGGAAAACAAATCAGATGGAAATGGAAAGAAATCAAAATGTATTTCCACTCCATTTAATGTTGTGCTTTCATAAACACAAAAGCTCATATGATCGAGCACCACAAGCTTCCATGTAAAATATCAATATACGACGTTATGAGAATTCTTCATTCAATTTTAAAGGAAACTCTCAACGAATGCATATGAATTATAATCTAATGATTTATATATACTTCAATTTAAGTAAATAAATCTCTGCTCAGCCAAGCCAATTAAATTGTCTTACCATTTTATTTCATTTTCTTGCAACCCCAAAAAAGCAATCAACTCCAACCTCGTTTCCATTTTTGTTTTTCTTTTAAAATTCTCCCAATTTGTGACTAATTTGATCATCTACAAAAGCAACAGCAGAGAACTGAGAAGTGGAGAAAGAGAAGGAAGGGAATAATGGGCTAAACCCATGGCCCATCCCAGGCCCAATCCATTTCCAATACCAAAGGCCCAATAACATACCCGCTCCATTTTATCCCTCATTATACTGTACATTAAAGAATTTAAAATCTTTTTAACACTAATAATTTCCGTAGAATCAGAAAAAGGTTTTCCAATTTCTACAAATCTCATTCATTTGGTTTAAATCAGAAAATGTTTATAATCAATAATATAACATGTAATGTTAGATGCTCACAATAAAAACGCAAAACGCACGTGATGGATAAGGGCAATTATAGTCTTATGGGTAGATGAAGATTGAAGATTGAAGATTTGAAGATGATATGATCGATAAAGAAAGAACAAGTAAGTAGAGCACGTGTATAACGTGTGCCAATTATAATTATATAAAGAAAGTTTGAGACAAAAAACGTTGCAATTCAATTACAGCTAACTCTCTTCACTGTTCATATTTCGGCTTCAATAAACAATCAAGTAGACAGTGGCTAGAGAGTGTGTGTTTCGTTTTCGACACATTTCAAACACTACTCATTATAATATTTTCACAGATTTCAACACACTGTTCATGATTTATTATTTTAACTAAAGAAGGGGGACCACAATAACATATACCAAAATAATTCAAGTTCAAGAATGGAAGTTGACAAATTAATTATTTAAGTTGATGATCTCATGCATGCCATCATTCCCAAACATTAACAAGACAAAAACCTTTTCCTTTATTATTATTAATTATCGATGCGGTTGTTTTTATATATATTATATATAATTTTTCAAAATCAGGGGACAGAAACGTGACCTCGTATACATGATTAATTTAATGAATCCATATATACTAAACCAACTTTGTCTCAGAAACCTTTTCCTTTATTATTAGAGCAACCCCAAAAGGCTCTTCAAATGAGATATTTGTTAAAGTCAAAAGAGCCACATCAGCATATTTTGCTCCAACAGACTCTTCAAATGAGATTCTTCAAATAAGATTTTACTTCTCCCTCTTCAATATTGAAGAGCAACTTCTCCCTCTTCAATTATTATTATATTATTTTTTATATCATATCATCATCAATATTTGACATCTATATCTTTTTATCTTTTTAATTAAATTCAATTAATATATAATAAGTTTTAATTTATAAATTTTATCATCATAAAAATTATACTATTAGAAAGATCTCATTTAGATCTTTAAAATGAGACTAATATTGAATATTTAATAATAACATATTATTATATCTAACTTGAAAAAAAATGAAGGGTAATTAGATTTGTTGGGAGAGAAATTTGAGTGCTTTCATTAAAATAATATAAACCTATTTCTAATTGAATAGTCTTTTGGAGGGGTTTCTCTTTTTTCACTCTTCAAATTGCCACATAGGTAAGCAAATAAACATTTGAAGAGTGAAAATAGAAGAGTCTTTTGAAGATGTTCTTAGTTGTTTTCATATATATTATATATAATTTTTCAAAATCAGGGGACAGAAACGTGACCTCGTACACATGATTAATTTAATTTAATGAATCCATATATACTAAACCAACTTTGTCTCAAAAACTCGATTCAATGTTTTGAATATAATTTGATGGTATGTATATCGAGTCAGTTGTTCCATGAATCTAATTAACCTCAACAATAACTTGATTATGATTAATTTTTGTAAAGTCAATCTAATGGTTGGTGAAGTAAACCACAATTAGATAGTTTTATTTATAGGTTAGGCAACTATCATATCATTCTAACGTTATAGAAAAAGACCTATTCAAGGCATAAATTTTATAAAATTCAGAATTCAGATATCAAATATCAAATATGAGATTTTTGTTTATTTATTCAAATACATCTGATGATGATGATGATGATGATAGAAAATACCCTAATTTAATTTTAACTCCATTTAAACATCAATTAGTCATTGTGTAGGCTGTAGCTAGGTTTGAGACTTGTAGTAATTAACCGAAGAAAAAGGGAGACAGCTGAGAAATGAATAAAATGTTATAATTTAATGAAATTTGATTGGACCGACTTAATTGGATAATTGCAACAGCGCTTTCTTCAAGTCTTTACCAAGTCAACAAATTCTTCTGTCTTCGATTAATTTTTACCTTTTTTCTTTTCTTACAAATCTCGCATAATTATATTAATTATAGATGCAATCCCCCTTTGTATATAATTCGGATTTGAACTCTCAAGTACACAATTTTTGTCATCTATGACATATGAATTATGGAATAAGCCAAGGGTGGCAAAAATTATTTTACTTAAAAAAGAACAGAAAAGGAAAACACAAGATCAAATTCTGTTTGTTTAATTTTGTATTTAAAATTATATTATTATTATTATTTAAAGTTTAAATGATGTAAATTAGGTGGGGCAAATTAATTTAGAAATTATTATGAGGTGCAAGAGGAGGATCCACCACGGCCGGGCCTACCCATGATCATGTGGGTTAGAAATTAAAAGAAGCGTGTCAAACTTTTGCTCTTGAGATTCTTTCTTTGGTGTTTCAAGTTGTTTAGATTTAGACCATCACATTTTCTGACTTTTGTGTACCGACTATTTAACAACTTCATCTGCACGACTTCACAACTTCACAGTTCTTTGAAACTTTCATATATAGATTATCAAGTGCAGGATCCATACCAATTTTTCATGCGGTTTTACTACTTTTGATCGGTTAGAATCAATAAAACCATATAAGAAATTTATAAGCAGAAAATGTACTAAATATATAGACAGTATTTGAATTGTGCTGTGCAACTAAACTTTTTTCTACGCTTTTCTTATTTCACATAATGGGAAGACAATGAATCTGAATCACCATGTACGTGAACGAGAATAAAGATTTCTTTTATATTACTACTTGCTTGAATCTTAACCATAAATAATTCATAATCCTAATAGGTCTAAAATTATGAAAGAGAAAGAAAAAGTTGTGTCAGAGAATAAAGTGAAAAGGTAGATAAGGGCAGTCTTGTCCAAAATCATTTCTCTTTGATAAAAAAAAGAAAACTTATTGAGATATGATAATTTTACAAATGCCCATAATTTTTATGCTACTTATGAATTTTGCTCTAATTTTTATTGAAATGTTAATGACATACAAAATTAAATTATTATTATTATTATTTTTTTTTAAAAAAAAAAAAAAAAAAAAGATAAATTCAACATACAACCTCTCATGGTGTAGGTGTAATGGGCAAATACAAATTCATATTGTCAATATACACAATTAATTAATTTTACATATTGTACAACTTGTAATATATATAATACTTTAATGATGTCATCAAATATACACTATTAAATAATTATTAATTTTACATATTGTACAACTTGTAATATATATATATATATAATAATTTAATGTTGTACTTGTGGCTCGATCGTACTAGAAATAGATAATTAGATAATTAGTAATATATAAAGTTAATTGAACAACTTTTTTTTTCAAAAGAAGATAAAGATGGTCTTAAAATTTGGCATTGAAATCCAATAAGACAAAAAGGAAAGACCAGAAGATAAAGAATATGTGGAGTGGTCTACTTGAAGTCAAAACTCGTGTTAATTTTTTTGTCTTTTTATTTGACTTATGTCGTGAAATTTTAGTAATACTGTTCTTTTTCTTGTGTAATTGGAATCTTTCATAAAAATACTGCTAAATTAAGAATCAATTAGAATATTGACCCAATTGAATTTCACGAGTATGAACAGAAGATTATTCAATGGAATGGAACTGGAAAAGTCCATATTGGATTGGTCTTTGGTATTCATACATGAAGATTGAAGAAAGGATTCATGAACCAGATCAAATCAATTTTGTTTACAGGTTCAATGGACACAAAGACCATAATATTTATGAGATTGTGAGTAGGTGATTCATTGACTTTTTTTTTTTTTCTTATCAAACAAATGATCTCAATGAATGTGACCTCACGGCTCACCACAATCCACCGTCCAAACATCAAAACTTTCCTTTCTAGTTTTTAATCAATCAATTCATTAAAGTATATCAAATCTCATGTACGTTAGTTTTAAGGTAAAGCTTTTTCATCCATTTAATTCTTTACCAATAAGGTTTATCAAAATCATGAGTGTAGGGTTCCGGACTCTTGACCACGTGCCCGTGATCAAGAGATATATATTAATGCCAAATCTATGAATTTTGCATAATCTTTTTAACGTGGTGTGAGCTGCTTTTCAACAACTAGACCAACTTTTACTTAGTCTATTATTTAAAATTAAATACCAAAATTAAAATAAACACAAAAAAAAAATAAAAAAAATTGACAAATATGAAGACATCTTTAATGGTCTCAAAAGCCAATTTGAATAGTGCGTTTAGCATGCGGAATGGCGCCGTACCATAACACTAATCAAATATGAGAGAGTGAATCTTCTTTTTCAATTCCCGTGCATGACTAGTGTTTTTTTTTTCTTTGTCTTGACCAATGAATTTATAATGTTTTTATTTTTATTTTTTAAAGCCAAATGAGTTTATAATGTTAGGACAAAGATGTATTATAATACATCCTTTCTAAGATTTTGTGATTATATAGTCTCAATTATTATAATAGTGTCGGCTGGTATTTCACCTTGACACTTCTTTTCAAAACAGTCAAATGGACCACTTGTTTTTGTTTCTCAAAATATTTTCTAAATTATTTATTTAAAATTCGTTTTCCATGTGTTTGACAAGCAAATTCAATTAAACCTAAATGGTTTTATTCATTTTCACAATATATAATTAAAAGTTAAAACTCTTTGGCCCTAAATTATAAGTGATTGAATAATGAGTACTTTAAATTCAAAATAAGTTATTAATTAAGAGTGCAAATTGACATAATCGAATGTTTTCTTTATCGAATTTCTAATAGAATTTTATCTGCTTCATGATAAATCATCATTTTAAATTTTCCACATCTCATAAGGAAAATATATTTTCCTTAATTATGAGACGTGGAAAATTAAAATTTATTTATGCTAACATCAGCTAATATATTTTAGTTAAACAATAATTTACATTCATTGAATTTGTTGCTACTATATATAGAGAGTTTGTTATATCAACACGGTAGCTGCATTGCATAAGAATGGGATGTATGCTGGTGTAGGGGCAGTAATCAGAGATGATAAAGGATTGGTAGTTGCTGCTCGTTGCAACCAGCTGCCAGGTATTTTTAATGCCAACAATGGCGAGTTGATTGCTCTTAGAGAAGGGCTTTTGCTAGCCAAATTTTATAATTTGCATGTTGATTTGGCTGAGGTGATATCTCCCTCAGTGGTTTCCATTATTAACGATTCTATCCCTTTTGTAGGGAAATCTAAGTTCATTGTAAATGATATTAAAATGTTGTTATCAGATGTAGGCGTTATTAAGTGTTTAGCTGTTTCCAATTTTGAAAATTCCTTTACTCTTAGGCTTACAGATTCAGCTTTTTATTCGTTTAGGGAGTTTATTTGGCTGGACTTTAGTTCTTTGTAATTTTTGTTGGTTGTTATGTAATGTTTATGTGTTCTTATATATCAAAAAAAAAAAAAAAAAAAAGCTAAAGTGACATATGAACAAAAATTAAGGTCGTAGATACTCATGTGGTGGGGTCTAGCTAATAATATAAGTCACTGGCAAGTTTCTTTAAATTATATAGACAGTTATAAGTTTAATCAAATTAAAAAGGTTCATATATATACTAGATGTTTAGTCACACTAATTAATTGGATTATTCTAATTAAAATAGGATCAATCATATATTGTGATATCAAAACAACTTATATAATATATATATATATACACACGTTTGCTAGTTATTTACTTATTTTTGCAGACCTACAATATAGAAGGAGCGTGGACAACAGATCAGGTGCGTTTCACACCATAAAAAATGGTTCATGCCCCAACTTCATTACTTTTCTAGTGTGCACTAATGTATCAGTGGGTTGTATGTGAACCACTGAGTACGGAGAAGCACCGACAAATATATACATAATTACATACTGAGTTAAAGTATGTAAATCTAATTGTCCACATGCAAACCACTTATGTAAGTTATATCAATACCCACTAACTTGAAAATATATATATATATATATATAAAGTTCTTCTATTAGGTCATCTTGAAATTATCTTGAAATTATAATTCAGGATGACCAACCACAGCTACATGTTTTAATAAGTTCAAATGTTTGTTAAAAAAAAAACCAACCTTTTATTAAAACATGTGATTGTGGTTGGTCATCCATAAATTATAATTTCAGGACGGCGACCTGATATGAGAACTATTATATATATATATAAAACAATTTTACTGATATAGTTCAAACAAGAGTATTTATCCCTTTCAAAAAAAAAAAAAAAAAAAACAACAGTATTTATCACAGTTATATTTATATTTATGTTATATTCATGTGTCGTAACTCGTAAGTCGTAAGTACTAGCTATCATTGTATAAGAGTTTTTAGTTTCAAATTTGGTTCACTAGCTACTAGCTAGGGGTGGAGAGGTGGAGAGGTGGAGAGGTGGAGTTAAAGAGTTTAGAAATATTATTTAAAAAACAAATGAAAATTAAACTCTTCCTATAATTAATTAGTTAATAGTTAAATACTGTAATCCACAAATGTTGATATAATTGAATATTTAAAATAATACTCTCTTTTTTGTAATTTTTTTTTAAAAAAAAGTAAGAATACATAGAACGTGTAAAAAATGGTTGATAACGTGATGATAAAGCAAAGGTCCTGGACAAAGATAGCAATTGGTCAACATAAAACTTCCTTTCTTTTCTTCCAACAATTCTCATCAAATCAATTATCAATCAAAAAAAAATTAAATATAATAATAATTAATAATCGGCCATGTTTCTTTTAAAACTTTAATATTATGTGCTTGACTTTGACTAAAAATTTCTGGACCGACAAATCCACTTGCTTTATCTGCTAAAATATTAGAAGCACATGTGGGAGTGCCAGGCTGACAAATTTATTATCTTATCTTTTCCATGACTACACTATTTCCTCTGACTTTCCTATACAACAACACAACTTGTTCAACTCTTTTGCTTTCCTCCATCTCTATATATACAATTCTTGTGATTTGCTTCGCTAACAATTCAGATTTCATAAACTTTAATAATATCGGAGTCAATTCCGGACAACTTTTCTTGTTTTCTTGGCGGCTGTAGCTATTATGGATTCTTGTAGTAATTTTTCATGGAATAATGTTGATACTTCTTTGGATCTTAACACCAAGCCTCTCCTTCGATTGATCAATGATCATCTTCCGGTACGTTTGAATATTACTCATCAAAAATAAACTCTTCTGGGGTTGGTTCACTTTCTTTGATTCATTCTTCAACTACTTAATCATATCATCAATTCTCATGTTCTTGTTCTTGTTCTTGTTTTCAGAAGAAAGAGCTTCCTACCAGTAACTTTTCTGAGCTGATCAGGACCAAGAATTTCTCAGTTAAACAAGAGGTAGTTAAACTCATATTTGATGACGATTTCATGTATATATGCATGACTACTTTGATTAACTTAATTTAATGATGTTAATTTATGAAATGAAATGATGTGTACACGTACAGAATGGAGCTTTGGTGGAGGAATTGAAGAGGGTTAGTGAGGAAAACAGGAAGCTAACTGAGATGCTAACAGTGATGTGTGAGAATTACAATTCTTTGAGAAGCCAGTTGATGGATTACATGAACAAGAATAATAATTCTGACAATAATAACAAGGAATCCAAGAAGAGGAAATCCGAAAGCAGCAACAACAACAACAACAACATTGGAATGATTGTAAATAATGTCTCCGAGAGCAGTTCCACTGATGAAGATCAATCATGCAAGAAACCAGCAAGAGAAGACACCATCAAAGCTAAGATTTCTAGAGTTCATTACAAAACCGAAGCATCCGATACAAGCCTTGTAAGTCCACTACACAACAAATTACTTTTATTAATCTATGGAAAATTATCAACCTGTACGAATTTTTTCGTACCAGATCACTAATTATCGAAGGATATACAAAAATATCACATCCGATAACCGGTGATCCTGTGTTTGAAAGTTACTAATTAATCTATATGTCTCTCTCGTACAAAATATTATATAGTTTCTTATTAAATGTGTTATGATGATGTAAATGTATAGGTGGTGAAGGATGGATATCAATGGAGGAAATATGGACAAAAAGTTACTAGAGACAATCCTTCGCCTAGAGCTTACTTCAAATGCTCTTTTGCTCCTACCTGCCCCGTTAAGAAGAAGGTGAGCTAAATCTTCTGTTAATTAACTTATTATCATTTACAAGCTCTTATAACGTATGTTCTTAACACATAATTAAGTTATTGATTGAATGTTTTAGGTGCAAAGAAGTGTCGAAGACCAATCGGTGTTGGTTGCAACCTACGAAGGGGAGCACAACCATCCACACCCTTCTCAAATGGAAGCAAATTCGGGGTCTAGCCGTGGTGCAGCGTCGACACTGCAGGGTTCAGTCCCATGCGCAGCCTCTCTTGGCTCGACCGGACCAACCATCACACTTGACTTGACAAAGTCCAATAAGGCCGTTACTACTAAGGAATTAGATCATGATCATGATGATCATCACAAAGTTTCGAAACCAAGGAATATGGATACACCTGAAGTGAGACAGTTTTTGGTGGAGCAAATGGCTTCTTCATTGACCAAAGATCCCAAGTTCACAGCGGCGTTGGCGGCGGCCATCTCCGGTAGAATGTTACAACCTAATCAAACTGATAAATGGTGAAGTTTGTTTTTGTAGAAGAAAGGGATCTATGCACTTTGAGGTTTATTAGAGGTTTTTTTTTTTGTTAGAGACTTGCAATGTACTTGTATATACAAAAATTGGAATGGAAAGGAAAAAAAAAGAAGGATTTGATTAGCATTAACTTTTGGATTTGGTTGGAAAACTAAGGAGCTGTCCTGTAAGCATTTTTCAGTTGTTGTTTTTCGAAAAGAAAAATGAAAATGAAAATGAAAATGAAAATGAAAATGAAAATAGTGTTTTTAATTTCAGTTTTGAAATCCGAAAACGCATCTGATAGCATATATTGAAATCCGTATTTTAAAAATGAAAATGGGAAAAACGCGTCTGGTAGGCTAACTGAAAACTATCGAAAATTGAAATATCAATTTTTATATTTTGTTTAATATTATAACAATTATAAACAATTTGATTAAATAATTAACCAATAATTTTTTTGGTAATGTAATGTATAAATTAAACAAAAGTTAACAGCTGAAGAGGAAGAGGAAGAAGAAGAAGAAGAAGAAGAAGAAGACCAATTGAAGAAGAAGTTTAGATCGACGGTGGTGAGCGGCGAAGCAGAGCAAATCGGCGGCGAGTGGAGGAGGAGGAAGAGCTATGAAGGAAGAAAGAAAATGAAGAGGAAGAAAGACGGTAAGAGAAGATACCGATGAAGAACTCGTTCAAGAGAAAAAAAGAAAAAAGAAAAAAAAATTGTTAATTTTTTTGAAATACAAAAACAAAAACAAAGAAAACATCTTTTTTTTTCTTCAAAATTTTCACTTTTAACACTGGTTTTGTTTTTTATTTTGTTTTTGTATTTTGAAAATAAAATGAAAAACGGTTAACGAACGCGAATTCAAAATCATTTTTGGAAAACAAAAATGAAAACGGACTGAAAATGCCTGTAGGACAGGCCCTAACAATCAATCGGCAACCAACCACTAGTCCCACTACCTTGATACTTCAATAGTAAAGTATAAGAGCATTTTCAATAGTCTTCCTTAGAGATTCCCTTATTTAAGGGTGTATGTTATTGTAAGGGACCATTAAGGGAGTATGTGCTCCAACAATACTCCTTTAAATGACCCCTTTAATAATGATTTTTTTATTATTTAAATGTTAGATATTGTGTTTAAATATTATATATTGTTTGTCAATTATGAGTTCTAAATATATGGAGTTTTTTTTTTTTAAAAAAAATTCTTAAATAAGTGGAGTTCACTTTAAGGGGGTTTGAAAACACCCTTTAATTAAGGGAGTGGACTCCAATAGAACATAATTAAGGGAGTCATTTAGGGAGCTATTGGAGCTGCAAAAATACACTTACTCTCTTAATTAAGCTAAGGGATGCCTTTAAGGGAGGTTGTTGGGCATCTCCAACAGTCTCCCTTGGAGACCCCCTTAGATAAGGGTGGATGTTGGTGTAACAATACTTCCTTAAATGGCTATCTTAATAATTTTTTATTTTTTATTTTGATGTTTTACTTTGTAATTATTATTGTAAAACAAATTACTCAATGTATAATAAATCCCGTTGGGATTTAAAAGTTAAATCTAAATATATGGAACCCACTTAAGGAGGTTGAAGCCACTCATAATTAAGAGAGTGAACTCCACCAAAACACATTTAAGGAAGTCTCTGAAAGACCTGTTGGAGCTGTAAAAACATATTTAAGGAGATATCTAAAAGAGACCGTTGAATATACTTTAAGAACGGTCTTTCAATCTCACAATATCTAGATATAAAAACAAAAAATCAGCAGCCATCTAGGACTATAGAGCTCTTTAAGGGTCAAATAATCACAACATTTCTTAGTCAAGTTGGATTTGACAAGTAGCTAAGACTGATTACTATGAATGAATTTTGTTTTTCCTTCCCTCTTTTGAAACCATTAATTAATGTTGACCCAATGACACCATTTTTTTCTCTATAATTTGAGGATAAAATAATTCGTGTAAAATTTATTAATCTCCCTTAATTAAGACATGACCTAACTTATTTATTTATTTATTTATTACAAAACTCCTTATAAGTGAAGTTTTCAACAAATTTTAAGCGATTCAAAGCCATAATTTACTTTCATCGTGCCATAAAACATATTAAAGGTTACAAAGTCGTCTATACCTACTAAATTTCAATCTGACTATTAAGAAAAATGTGATGCTATTAACGATCCACAAAATATCTTTTTACACTTTAATTTTTTTTAATTATTATATGATAATTTTATTCTAATTAAAATTACTACTACAAAACAATTTTACTAAAATCCAATATTATTATTATTATTATCTTAATGAGTTTTACAAACGCTAAAACTTTTTTTTTTTTTAATAATATTTTTAAAGTTTTATTTGAATTCGAATTGATGTGAATGGTTTACAACTAAAAACAAACAATTTTTTTCTTCTTCTAAAATATCGAGTTTTACAGATTTTTGTGTGTACACAAACAATAAGAAAAATACAACTGCAGATTTTTTTTTTCTTAATTGTTGATTCTTAATTTTTTTTATTTTTAAAAAGGAGTTAAGCGAAGAAAAAATAAAAAACTTAAGAGCAGCCATAACACCAGAACAAGATCAGACAAAGTAATTGAGTCTTGAGAGAGAAAGAGATAATAACAGTTTTCCTTATACGTTTTTATTTGAAGATTTAGAGAAAGTGTGTGTGATGAACTTGTGTGGGCTGGATAAGAGACCATTTATGGTATTCAATGAAAAATAATATATAATTTTGATACAAATTGATTTTTTTTTATAAAAAAAATTAGGTTTTTAACATAATTTTTTTTTTTTTTAATTTTGTTTTTATTTATTTATTTATTTATTATTTTTTTTTGTCTATGAAGAGAAGATAAGTGCATGGTATGAGCAAGTAAGGGACCCACTTATCCGAGCTCCTTCCACACATTCAAATCCAAACATCACCGTGCCATGCTCACATTTCAAGCCATCAAAAACTATAACAATCTCGGAACTTTAAAAAAATTAACAAAAAACTCAGAAACTCCATGGCAACAACACCTCTTCTACCCAAAAGCACTTCTCCATTTCTTTCACTTCCCTCAGCACACACTAACTTCATCAAGCCATCATTTTTGAATCCACTTGACAAGTCTCCATGCACCAAAAGACCAAGTGTTCAAGTCCATCTAAAGAAGAAGAACCCGTGGCTTGATCCTTTCGATGACGGTGAGGATCCTAATATGGAGTATGGCTCATTGTTTGCTGATGGCAAGCAAGATGAAGATCCCAGGCCACCTGATAATCCTGACAACCCTTATGGCTTCTTGAAGTTCCCAATGGGATTCACCGTTGAACTCGCTTCTTTGCCTTTGAAAATCAGAGGTGATGTTAGAAGGTGTTGCTGTATGATCTCTGGTGGTGTCTATGAGAACTTGCTCTTTTTTCCTGCTATTCAGTTGATCAAGGACAGGTATATTTCATAACAAAAAAATCATATATATTTACTTCAAACTCTTATATCACCCTGTGCTCAAAAAACTATCCCAATGCTAAGCTAAATTACATGACGACCCGAGTGGTCTATGATCTTTTCGTCAATATACCGTTGCTACTGAGAAGATTTGTAATTAAACTATGACTAACGTAAAGATTAAGATGGGAAATTAAGAGAAGAAAATGATATATCAATCTTATTGTCACCATTGTTATGCTATGCTATTCCCTCTGTTTGCATATAAGGTACCCTGGTGTTCAGATAGATGTGGTTGCATCAGCAAGAGGGAAGCAGACTCATGAGTTAAACAAGAACGTGAGGTGGGCTAATGTTTACGATATTGACGATGATTGGCCGGATCCAGGAGACTATACTGACATGACTGGACTACTTAAGGTCGGGGGACATAATCAGCCACATTTGATCTGTAATTGATCTCAGAATGCTAACTAGAATGTATTTCCTATGTGAGTGGTTTTATGATAAGCTCACTTTGGTTGCAGAGTAGGTACTATGACATGGTGTTATCAACCAGAGTGGGGGGGTTTGGACATGCGGCATTCCTGTTTTTGACAACAGCTCGAGATAGAGTCTGTTACATTTACCCAAATGTAAATGCAGCAGGAGCTGGATTACTTCTATCCGAAACTTTTACTGCAGAGAGTGTGAATCTTTCAGAAGGAGGATACAATATGTAAGTTATACAATGCTATTTATCATCAAAAGGAATCCTATACTATACTGATCTTACCTTCTGTAATGGGTTGTTTCATTTAGGTACCAGCAGATGGTTGACTGGTTAGGAAGACCATTCCGCAGTGTGCCCAGGCAGCCTCTGCCTCCCCTAAAAGTTTCAATTTCAAGGAAACTGAAAGCGGTTGTTGCAGAAAAATATACAAAAGCTGGTTTGGAGAAAGGAAAATATATCGTCATTCATGGGATAGAGTCAGATTCAAAGGCCTCAATGCAGTCTAGAGGGGATACTGATAGCTTGTTACCAATTCAAGTGTGGGCGGATATCACCAATTCTATAAGGTATAAAATATAACGCAATCAAACAGTTAAGCTTTCAAACACAAAACTCAAATGCATTACTACCATGAGATCATTACACTGTATTCAAATAATAAAATTGTTGATAGATGTATGTCATGCAAACAGGGGAATGAAGCCAGTTTTTGTTATTCCACATGAGAAAGAAAGGGAAAATGTGGAGGAAATAGTAGGAGAAGATGCCAGTATTGTTTTCATCACTACTCCTGGGCAGGTATTTATGTTTTCTTCCCAGTTTTTTCAAGTAGGAGAAGATGCTAGTTTTGTCGTCATTTCAACCCGAAAAACAACGAGTGTATCCACAACTGCAAACAAGAAAAAGATATGAAATGTTTTTGAATGTTCTAATATAGGCAGTTTCATTATATGATTTTATTTGCTTTAGCTTGCTGCTCTCATCAATGATTCAGCTGGGGTGATAGCTACAAATACAGCAGCTGTCCAGCTTGCAAATGCACGTGAAAAGCCCAGGTAATTAATTTTCATTTTCAAGGAAACAAGAAAATCTTATTTGGTACTTGGAACTCACTAGTTCACTAAACCTACACACATGCATATATATATGGATGGATTGTGATGTAAGTCTCCTCTTACATGATCTTTTATGTCTTTGTTTGCAGCATTGCATTATTTTGCTCAGAGCTGAAAGGGAGACTGTTTGTTCCTAATGCAGAAGAGAAGAAATGCATTGTTGTTTCATCTAAGACAGGAAAATTAATAGACATTGAAGTTGAGGCTGTAAAACAAGCCATGCCGATTTTTGATGTGCCATCTCTAGCTCTAGCTTAAACAAAGAAGGACGTCTTTATCTCCTTTGTTTGTCTTTTCCCTATCTCTCATTTTTCTTTTGATTACTGTCAATTGTATATTGGAAATTAGTGATATAATAGAGGATCAACAGACGTGTTCTATTTGCACAGTCCAGAACCATGCTTTTTTCATTTTTGTTTTTCCTTATAAGCTATTTATCTACAAGACTTTGTTAATAGTTAAATAACTCTTAGACTGAAAAAGCTATTTATATTTAAAATGTGCAGCCTTACCACTTTGGTAGTCTTTAAATTAATAACAAAAGGAAAAATCATTATAAAGTTGATTAGCGTTAAAAATGAATGGGTTTAATGTCATTACAAATAAATTGAAAGTCAACTCAAAAACAGACTGGAAAGAGGGAGAAGACTCAAAAATCAAAGAGTATACTACCTGAAGCAAAGATACCAAAAGTGCATTCTTAGGGGCTGTTTGTTTTTTTTCCCAATAAGACTTATTACCTCTTATATCTTAAATTAAGATAAATCAGTTTGTTTATTTTTTTCAACTTATATCTTATTTTAAGATATATATGTCTTTTAGAAAAAGTAAAATTTTTTGACTTTTATCTTATTCAAAAAGTGATACAGTAGGGTTTTTTAATAAATTTCCACAAATGTCTTATAACAATTCATACATTTATGATTTTATCCGCACATAATAAAATACTGAAAATCAATTTTCCAAAAATTCTCAATTTTGAAGAAACCCTAACACAACCTAATCAATTTTATATTTGTAATAAGTCATCTAAAATGAAAAAAACAAACATATCATAATATCTTAATTTATAAGACTTATCTATATATCTAATAAATTAAGGTCTTATAAGACTTTAGACAAAAAAACAAACAGTCCCTTAGCCAACTTCATGCCCATTTAATTCTTCCAAGATCGCTAGTCATTTCATGCAACTTTGCAATCAAGAGAGTGGCTTAGCACGAGTAGCTAGTTCTTCCTTTGATTCAACACGCATCATGAACAAATGGCCCAGAATCCACAAACTAATGTACTGTAAAGGGACCCAGGATAGACATGCAAGAAGACTCATAATGCTCCCTATATACTGAGGATCTTGTATGTACCCAAATGGAAATTCTGTTACCCAGGGAACGTTCTTTCCAAAGCGTACACCATAGTAAGTGCCAGATTCACCAAGTAACTGATATACCCTGTCATGTAAACTGTTTTAGCATGACAAGCAAATAGAGAAATTATAGATAACTGCAATTGGTATTTTTTTTTCACAAAAAGCTTAAATGCAACATTAGATTAAAAAGTAATAAACATAAAGCAGTCAACCTACATAACATATCTCATGTATACGTGCTTTGCAACAGTTGCAAAATCAGAAAGCAGAAATCTTTCATTGTTTTTTTTTAAAAAAAAAATAATTCCTGAAACTTGGCTTCCATGTGCTTTGCCCATTCCATTTCAAGCATTATTTCAACAACCCACGAAAGGTGTATCAATGAAGAAAAATCTAAACTAACTTGAGTTTTCAAACTTGCTACTATTTGGATATCACAAATGAACCTAATAGCTTTCACCTGGAGGGCTCACACCCATACAATTCATCACCATTCCTATATTGCATCTCTCAAGTGAAAGAGAAACAGGGAGCTTGAACCTATCATACCTAACATTGCAGCAGACTGAACTCCTTACTACCAAGAACAGCTTCAATCCAGTTCACGAGAACTACAATTTTGGAATTCGTAGACAAGGAAATCATTGGTTCGTCTAGTTGCAGAATTACAAACTTGACCAGTATGTTCTTCCATTGTAGGACCTCCTTCCCTTTGCTTTTGTTTCTCTCCCATCAATTCCTCTATGAAATACCCTCTCCCTAACCACCTTTTAATATCTGATTCCTCAAAATATAATGCTTCCGTTAATCAGATGGCTTTCTATGTTTGATCCCAAATTCAAGCTACATTATTCCACAATAAGGTACTTTTAATAGTGTAGCAGAAAATTCTTCCTTAATTTTCTCATGAAAGAGAAATTCCCAAATCCTATAGGATCTCTACAGCTTCTACCTCAGTACCTTTCACTAAGAAAAAAGTATACATGAAAGAAGTAGAGATCATCAAGGCGCGCGCGCGCACACACACACACACACACACACACACACACACACACACACACACATATATATACACACAACATTTATGCATGAAAAGAACAGAACGCTTTTGTCTGAAAAGCATGTTCATGTGTAGATATTTTAATCATCTAAGTGAAAAACAAGAAATTATCCAATAGGAAAAGATGCTCCAATAAAAGTGCCCTATTCTGCTGTGAAAGAAGCTTGAGCTCCTTCAGTGCAGTTTCTGATCTTGTTGATTATTTTGCAAGGGATACAATAAATTCATTAAGTACTCTCTACAAAACTTTGTTAACAAGATCGATCATTTCATTACTGTAAGTCTGTAAAGTTGCTATAAGTCTATAACATAGAATTTTAAACTTTCCTCATGTTTGGTGATGAAGCAAACTATGCAAACTAACATTAGGTAAAATAATTCCTTGTCTATTGAAATGTCTAGCAATACTCCTGCATAAGACTCCGTGAATATTCATTTTAATGCTGGGATTTTGACGACTTATGTTGTAAAAACAATTTATTTTCTTCTCACTTTAACTGGAAGTCTTAATATAAGGAACACCAAAGATTGTTATAGATAGTTTAAAATTCTACTGTCTACTTTAAGGTACCCAGAGAAAGAATGGACATGTATTATGTGCCTTAAAATGCATTTGATTCTCCAAATTATGCCTCATTTTAAATCTCTAATAATCAAGCTGTTACAATTGTAAATCACTCAGTAATTGATAATAACAGTCAAATACTGACATTATCAACAAAAAAGAAGAAGTCAAATACTACTAACAAATGGCACACATTGGCCAAGGTCCATACTTGTGTTTAATACTTTGTATATCATCTAAAAAAAGAGCAAGCAATCCATAATATTAATAGTTTGAGCTAATATATGCTAATTTGTATATACTTAGTAGAAAGACAAGCAAAGCAATGCAATCATTTTAATAATATCTAAAAAGGTTGCATCTTTCATCTTCAGCTACAATCACTTCAATCTTATTATAAGGAAACATCCAGTCTCTTCACCACAATTGTCCTATATATAATATTCTTCATTTATGCTTTATTTTATTTGATCTTCTTTGGTAAAGAAGAAGACAATCGTGGTGAAGAGCCGGATGCTTTCTTATAATTAGATTGAAGTAGTTTTAGCTGAAGATATATTGTGTGTCTTTGTTGTTTTGTAACCGAAGCATAAGGATGCAAGATTCTCTCTATGACAAGAGTGGCTGGACATACCAATTTTGGGAAAATTTGATCTAACATGTTCGAGTTGGCTGGTTGGGAGAGAGAGATACCAAAATTGTCACAACAAATTCTTCATATGATTCCTCAAAATAATGAAATATAATGCTTCCATTAATCAGATTGCTTTCTATGGTTGATCCCAAATTCAAGCTACATTATTCCACATTAAGGTACTTTTAATAGTGTACCGGAAAATTCTTCCTTTATTTTCTTATCCTTTTCCGGTTTTCTTCCTTTTAACACATGAAAGAGAAATTCCCAAATCCGGTAGGATCTCTACAGCTTCTACCTCAGTACCTTTCACTAAGAAAAAAGTAAACATGATGAAAGACAAGAAGGAAGTAGAGGTCATTGAGAAATATATTATACAACATTTATGCATGAAAAGAACAGAACGCTTTTGTTAGTGCTGAAAAGCATGTTCATGTGTAGATATTAACCATCTAAGTAAAAATACAAGAAATTATCCGGTAGGAAAGGATGCTCCAATAAAAGTGCCATACTGTGCTGTTAAAGAAGCATGAGCCCCATCAGCGCAGTTTCTGATCTTATTGATTATTTTGCAGAGGCTACAATAAATTCATTAAGTACTATCTACAAAACTTTGTTAACAAGAACGATCATTTCATTACTGTAATGTTGCTAACTTGCTATAGCATAAAATTTTAATCTTTCCTCATGTTTGGTGATGAAGCAGACTTAATTTTGAACTTCATAGAAGTATCAAACTACACAAACTAACATAAGGTGAAATAACCCCTTGTCTATGGAAATGTCTAGCAATACTCCTGCATAAGACTCCATGAATATTCATTTCGACGCAGGGGTTTTGGCAACTTATGTCATAAGAACAATTTATTTTCTTCACACTATAACTGGATGTCATAATATAAGGAACACCAAAGATTGTTATAGATATCTCAATGCTAGTTTCTACTTTAAGGTAACCAGAGAAAGGGTGAACAGGCATTATGTGTCTTAAAATGCATTTGCTTCTCCTAATTAGACATCATCTTAAATCTCTAACAATCAAGTTTATACAATTGCAAATCACTCAAGAATTGGTAATAAAAGTTAAATCCTAACAAATGGCACACATTCTATAATATTAACAGTTTGAGCTAATTACATATGCTGCTTTGTATATACTTGGTAGAAAGAGGAGCAAAGCAATGCAATGATTTGAATAATATGTAAAAAGGTTGCATCCTTGACTGAGAAAAGAAGAAAAAAAGCAGACCTGAAGTTGAGGAACTGTCCAAAAGCGAAAAGTGGGTAGAAGTAGAGAGGAGGAGGCCAGGAGAGAGTTGAAACAGAATAGAGGGACAGAAACTGCAACAGCTTCAACAAATAAGACACTTTTGCCATCTCTTTTGATGGGTCCTTCCCTTTTCCACACATATCTACCCATGTCTGGGGATACTTCCATAGCCAGTAGTAGAACGGAAATGGAAGCAACACCCCAACTGACGCCAACAACCCCATCTTTTCTATATCTTTCACTCTGATTTTCTCGGGAAAATTTCACCCAGGAAACAAATTTGCTGTTTCAGGAGTATGACTATCCAAGTGATCTGTAGGTTGTTAAGTAGGCCTGGGCTTGCTTGTTTGAGATGTGGGCTTGCTTGTTTGAAATTGGGCTCAAGCTTGGGTTCAGGTTGGCGTTGCAACCCAACCCACAAACATGTATGTACTTATATGAGAATTTTCTCAAGTGCGACAATTGCTACCGGTGTTAATCCAATAAGAATCGGCAGCAATCAGAGATTACACAGGAAGTTTGGCGCTAAAAAGTTACTATATATTTATTTGTGGTTAACAACATAAAAAACAAGTATATTCTCTCTATAAAAAGTAAGTTAATAGTTTGACTAAGAAATCTGCCACAACCTATCGAAGCAGGCGTTTGAACAAGATGTGTCCTATGGTGATTTATATTCTGCAATCAAACTCTTATTAGTTTAATTAATTATGATCCAACATCTTTCCTTAATTCACTTGTAGCATTGGAAAATTAATATTCTAGTAAAGAGAGATTGCTTTAAGAGAAGAGAGAATAACAAATTTTGGCATTAAGAAATATGTGAACATAATGGGACCACCAGACCCCATGTGATGTGATGCCAAGTGCCCAAGAATTGTTGCTTGCTTTTCCCTTTCCCACTAATTATATAGATTTATAAAGCTAATAATATACCATTAAATACACTAATTAATTAACACAAACTTATAAAGTCATTGCATACGTCTGTATCTGTGTACGTGTCTATGTATGTGTTGTTCTTCTCACTGTCCAAAGTCCATTGTTTTCATTGGTTGCACAAATTAAAAAGTTTAAATGCATATGATCTATATATATCAAGAATATGATGGTTCATTTCTTTATAACTCAAATAAAAGCAATTTCTATGAGATAGATTAAAAGTCATAGAGTTGCACTTTACCATAGTATTTGGTGGAAAATTTTGCTTATATCACCAAGAGAGAACAAACTTAAAAGACGAAGAAGAAGAAGAAGATATCTCAAAAGGTTTAATGGAATTAATGATGCATGCATATATATATATATGATCATCAAAGATATATCAGCTAGTGCTACAATACTAGTGGTGTTGAACAAGAACATTCTTCAATTTCTTATTATATCTCTTCTTAACATTCTATATAGTAATAATTTTATTGACCAGTCAGTGCACCTTTATATCAAATTAATATATTAACAACGCATCAAGAGGATACAACTTAAATATAAACCAAATCGGAGAAGGCATCAAGAGGATACAGCTTAAAAATAAACCAAATCGTAGAAGGTAGACCTCGATATATACTAGTAAATTTGAATATTATAAAAACTTGTTTTTTTTTTATATATATACAACCTGGCAACCTGCAAAGGGATATTGCCGGATTGATTGAGTGAACTTTACCACGTACAAAGACACGGTCGATGAAGACTTGTTAAACATGATCAATAGTAGCTAGCTACTATATATATTTCTATCTAAATTGTAGTTTGAATTAGAGAGGACATATTGTTGGGTGCCTGGCATTGGGCTTATGTAGGCAGCAAGGAAGGAGACAGGATACAGGAGGAGACACAATCTAAGAGTGATATATTCATTCTTATCTTGTTGCATGCACACTGCAGAGGACACACATTATAGATTTGACCATTCATCATATGTCAAATTATTGTTCATTCCACATTTCGATTTGTAACTTTCAGATTTCTGAATGTGACAATACTTGCTTCAGTCCTATGAAGAATTTGTTGTCACGATTTTGGTACCAAGAAGCCAACTCACACATGCTAGATCTACTTTTCCCAAAACTGGTATGTCCAGGCATTCTTGTCATACAGAGAATCTTGCATGCATCTTCATGCTTCAATACAAAACAACAAAGACAAACACATACATACATATATATATATATATCTTCATCTTCATCTTCATCTTCATCTTCATCTTCATCGATTACAATTACTTCAATCTAATTATAAGGAACCACCCACCCTCTAAACCAAAAGTTGTAATAAATATATTCTTCATAAATGTTTTATTTTAATTTATTAATTTCATCTTCTTTTGCTAAAGAAGAAGACAAGATATATATATATATATATATAACTTATTATGGTGATGATGATGATGATGGTGATCATGATCATCACACTCACTACATCATCTACATGCTCATCACCAAAAACGTGCATGGCAGTCACCACCTTCACCAATTATTGGTGTACACAGAAAGTAATATTATATGGCGACGCCACCAACTTTATAACTAGACCTGATACATACAAATTTCTAGGGTTTTATATTATATAATAATCACTTATATATATGCACCTTTAATTAATCTCATCATCATGATGAAAATTAAATGATATATGATTTTCCTTAATTTCTTGAATTTTGTAGAATAAGGACAAATTGATATATATTCTCTTCATGTATCTAATAAACTTAACCAAGCTGATTAAGCTTTGCCAAAATTTATTATTAGTAGTTAGTAAAAGAATACAATAAATAAATCATAACTGCTAATTCATAAATGATAATATATGTGTCACTAGCTATAATCTTAAAAGCTTATAAAAAGTGAAGCCTTGATGAATATATGATCCTTTCAAATATGCCCACTCTAGATAATTTTTGGTATGAAAATCATTTCTTCAGAATACACATATAATCAATATTAATTGTCTATGGTTAATTTACTAGTAATCGGTTAATATGTGTGTAGATATACGAGGGACAATTCAATTATTTATTTATTTATTTATTTAATTTAATTTTTATTTTTTAACTATTATAATATTTCAAGATTGGGGGTGGGGGCATGATTTGAATCCATTAAGCTAACCTCATCTAGTGAGATAATTCAAGTCTCGAAAGGATTAAAATGAAGAGAGAATATGATTATCATTATCCTAAGAAAATGAAAAGTTAACAATAAAGTGTGGTATAATGAGATAATGAAGAGGCCACTACATTTATAGTATATATATATATATATGCATACATTAATTATTGGCCTCATCATTATATGTACTCATCATGAACATAATATATATATATATCACCTGATGAATACCAAATATGATAAGTGATTAATTATGTATGGCTTATGAAGCAATAATTGTAACCCCATTATCTTATCTCTTATTTACAAAATCATTATATATAGCTTTCCCTACTACCTATAAATAGGGGATAGCCAAACACAACCAAAAGATCACATTATACAAGGGAGTCTAGCTAGCTACACATATCACTCTCACTCTCACTCTCTCTGTATCTCTATATATAAAACCGAATCATCTTTCACTTTTGTGTGTAGTACTAGCTAATACCACCATGTCACTGAAGATAGCATCTGAGAATTATTTTCCAGAAATGGAAGAGAAAGCAAATGAGAATATATTTGTGGTGGTGAGAGAATATAATGAAGAGAGTGATAAGGAGGCAGTGGAGGAGCTAGAAAGCAAGTGTGAAATCGGGGAACGAGGAAAGCCTACGCTTGTCACTGATCTTATGGGTGACCCTGCTTGTCGCGTTCGCCATTTTCCATCTCATATCGTCCTGGTTTGTATAATTATAATTCTTGTGAGAGCTAGCTAGTATTCGATTTCTGTTTGGCTTATAAATAATTAAAATGATCAAATACACACAGGTTGCAGAATATGGAGAAGAGAATGGAATTGTTGGAGTTATAAGAGGGTGTATCAAAACTGTGACAAGAGGAGGTTCATCATCTGCTTATGTTAAGCTGGCTTATTTGTTGGGATTAAGAGTCTCTCCATTCTACAGGTTTGCCTCTTCGGTTTCATTACATATATTAATTTAATTTCTCTATGCATGCAAGTAATTAATTACAAGCTGTCTTTTGAGCTTTCATCACCTTGCTCATCTATATATATATTATTGGTGTACTCAATATATTTCAAGCTCTCGTTCTCTCTCTCTCTCTCTCTTTGAATTTGAAGAGATATATATATATATATGTATATGCATGTATCATGTATGAATAATGCATATATAGATTTTCTTTGTATATATGTATGCTTTTTGTTAAACACTAATATATCTGAATTTCCACCACCCCCCACAAAAAGGAACGATTAGATTCCACAAAAAAGAAAACACATTGTTCCTCGTATATATCATGGAAAGCAGCAATGGCCAGCTTGTCTTCCCTTGACACTTGTTCCCACTAACTTCACTTTCCTTTCAAATATACTCAGACAACATGTCTCTTTCTTTTCTTCTTTGTTTCATCATCCATCATCTAGTGGTCCATCCATTACTATCACTATCACTATCAATATATTTTTATTTTATATGTGCAGGAGACTTAATATTGGCACAAAACTTGTCCAAAAGCTAGAAGAATGGTGCAAACAAAACGGTGTAGAATACTCATACATGGCCACAGACTGTAGCAATGAGCCTTCTATCAACTTATTCACCCAAAAATTTGAATACATCAAATTTCGTACACCAACCATGTTGGTGCAACCGGTACATGCTCACTACAAGTCATTAGGCTCTGGCATTTCCATCGTTCGACTTCCCAAAAAAGTTGCAGAATCCGTTTATCGGAAATTATATGCCAATTCTGAATTCTTCCCTAAAGACATTGATCTTATTTTGTCAAGCAAGCTGAATTTGGGTACCTTCATGGCTCTACCCAAAAAGTACAAGTCATTTCTTAAATGGGAGCCACAAACAGGCAGTTTCGAGCTTCCTCCAAGCTTTGCCATATTGAGTATTTGGAATACTAAAGAGGTGTTCAAATTGCAATTAAAGGGTGTCTCTCCTCTAACCTACGCTTGCTGTGTAGGGTCTAGGGTTTTGGATGCATGGATGCCGTGGTTGAGACTACCTTCATTTCCTGATGTTTTTAGACAATTTGGCTTGTATTTTTTATATGGGTTGCATATGGAAGGCAAAAATGCAACGCGGCTCGTCAATTCTCTATGTGCATTGGCACATAATATGGCTAGAGATGATGGTCAGTGTGGGGCAGTGGTCGCTGAAGTGGGTCCAAGGGACCCAGTTAGGGAGGCCATTCCTCATTGGAGAAGATTTTCATGGGCTGATTTATGGTGCATCAAGAAGCTTGTACATGGAAATGATAAATGTGCACCAGTACCGTCTGACTGGATTAAATCACCATCATCTTCACCGGTCATTTTTGTTGACCCACGTGACTTTTGATGTTATTGCTTGATCAACTACAAGTTTGTAACAATGTAGTCACTCCACATTTTCCAATTGTCAAAAAAATTAACCTTTTTAACTAAGATAAAAGCAAAAATTCATTAGGGTTTCCAAGACTTGCCTACTCTTCTAAAACATACATTGGCATGGTCTATTGATTTTTATTTTATTTTATAAGAAACTAAAATGATTTCATTAAAGATTTAAGAAAGAAAGGTGAACAAGATATCCACGACTCAAAAGCCTTTAATTATAATGTCTATTGATTAAAGCAACAGAATCGTATAATATCTCAATCAAACATTTAATTTATCATGTCACCATTCATTAGCCTATGTTTGGTCCCAACCTTGTAGAAAGTAGCAAATCCTATCGGTCCAATTATGATTAAATTGAACCTTCCCTATCAAAAAATTAAGAATTTAGCCACCCATGTGTTGTCAACTTTAAGCTCCATACCATTGCCTAGCCTCTTTCAACCGGAGATTCTGGGACCACAATCGCAATTGCAAAACACCATTTCATTAATCATGTCACTTTTAGAGGCTAATTGCTTTTCTCAACTTTACTGCCTCAAATTGTTCTTTAATACATCCAATTTCCATACAAATAATCATGTCTTGTACATTTTCTAGTACTAATGATAAAAAGAAAACAAGTTACAATTACATGGTAGAAGCTCTAGCAAAATTTGAAAATATGGAAGATTCATCTTGCAGAAGAGTTTGTGGGTTTCCTTCTTCAACCTACACAGGTCACAAAATAAGCTCCTAAGACTTTATCAAAATTAAGAATAATGGATCCATAAATATATAAACAATTTATGTCCATAAATATATAAATATAATACATCAAGTAACATGCTTATCAGTTTAGAACAATTTCAGCATTAGACACTCTTAGATATTACAAAAATGATCAAGTCAGATTAAAATGTTGAATTTTCTCATTATCATGAAGAAGCTATGATTTGAATCATCCAGAGCTCTTTAAAGGATTGTCATGAGATCCGTATTAGTAACCAACGTTTTATGACTGTATAAGAACATAAACCGGTAAAACAACAATACAACTGTTTTATTGTTTTGTTTGAAACTATACAAGAACATAAACAACAATCATCACTGATTTTTTGTTTATTTTTTTAAGCGAAAAATGATTTGTTTTTTTAACGAAAATGAAAATACAAGAATGAATAAGAAGTTTACCAAAGGTCCAAAACTACCAAAAATTATTCTTCTGTGAAATATCAAGAGATTCTATATGAGATAAGACCAAGACAAGGCAACATTCTGCTCCTAATTTAGCCTCCCAAACCAAAATGCTGTCACAAAACAGAAAATTTGTGGAAATCCAAAAGAGATGTCCACAAAATCTACATAGCTAACATAACGCTCCTTTCTAATTAAGGTAGATAAATAAAAAATAACTATTTTAAATTTCTTTGCCATGGAGGCTGATAATGAAGCTAAAATGCGTATTTTATACCCAGCTGGAATCCTACTTTTTTTTTTTTGTTAACAAATTCTACTATTTTTCTCTTGCCAAATAATCCAAATCAAACCTAGGACAAAACAATTCTAGAAATATTTGGTTTCATCTCTATTTCTATTGGCATGTATGTTTTCCATATTACAGCAGGTTTAAAATGAGATCAGCTCCCAGAGCATGCTGTGGAAGAGTATGGAAAATCAAACAGGAAAAAAAGAAAGCTAAGCACTATAGCAATTTAATATATTCAAAGACCTCTTAACCAAGGATTCTCCTCAATTTTAAAGTTCAAGGCTAATTCACTTTACTGAATGACCAAAGGGAAATGATAAGGTTTGACAATTTCATCAAACTAAATTGTAAACATCAACATGTCCAAATTCTTCTAAAAATTATTTTTCTTCTTTTCACAAATAGGTGAATCTCTCGTACATTTGACTATTTGAGTAAAACAAAAGGCAATAAGAGATAAACATACCAGGTTACCATGATCGAGAATGAGGATTTTATCCATATTCAGCACCGTGGAAATGCGGTGAGCAATCGTGATCACTGTCATGCCCTTGCATTCACTAGATAATGCATTTTGTAATGTTAAAGCTGATTGAGTATCAACATTGGCTGTGCATTCATCCAGGCAAAGTACCTGAAATTTTCATTATTGTAAGCAACTCTCGTTCTCTTTCTCCCAATCTTAAGTGCAAAGACATGCATTTCCCGCTATAAATTTCATTTACAAGGTCAGAGCAGCAAAATCCAACAAATTTCCATTTAACAGTGACATTTAATTCTTTGGTTGACAAATTTAAAGCTTTCACCAATTGATGGTAGGAAGTTGGCATTACAATATTTGGGTCTTTAGTAGGCAATACAATACAACTGATTTTTGACATCTAATAGAAGGATAGCTTTTTGGCTTTGCACTGAACTTTCATTTGCTAATAAAATCTCTCTGGATTTCTAGTTGAAAAAATTGATATATAAGCAATGCTACCATAAGTTTCTTTTACACAGGAACGGAAATCCATTACATGAATGCTTAATTATTTCTTTGAAAGTGTTCAGATTATTTCACATCAATACTATAAAGATGTTCCTCTTTTACCTTAGAAGACTTGAGAAGAGCACGTGCAAGGCAAAGAAGCTGCCTTTGCCCAACAGAAAATGATATCTCAGAGTTCTTTACATAAGTATCCAGACCTCCTGCTGCCTCTACTTCCTCCTTGACGTGACATTTCTCCAAAATATCCCAGATTTTCAAGTCACTGTAAATCCGCAGTGGATCTAGGTTGTCCCTGCAGGATATTGGAAAGCATGAAGTTGCTATCAAACAATCCTAAATTACATATAAAATGTTCACCTTAAATCCAAAAGAAAGCAAAATCTCTGAATAACATCAGATGAACAACTGATCAACAATTACAACAGAGCTGTACCTTAAAGATCCCTCAAATAAGAAAGGACTCTGTGGAACAACAGTAAACCGTGCACGGAGATCTCTCACAGGAACATCAGTTATGTTAAGCCCATCCACCACAATCTGTCCCCCGCACATTGGGGTAAGGCGAAAAAGGGCGTTCAAGACGCTAGATTTTCCAGCACCTGTTCTTCCAATGATTCCAACCTGCAGTCAAAATTGTCTTACTACCGGGAGCATTATGTAAAACAAAAAGTTATAATTACTGAATCCGAACTGTGCAGCAGTCAGTCTTGGGTTTCATATGTGCTCTGACCTGTGTCCCTCCTACAATTGTAAAGGTAATATCATGCAGTGCAGCAGGCAAAGAAGGCTTATATCTCATGGTAACATTCTGAAATTCAATCAATCCCTGAAATGGCCAATTTGGATTCAAAGATTGATGTCCACGAAGTTCTTCTTGAGGCACGTCCATATACTGGAAATGGAGTCAACATGAGTGTTAGTAACCACTGAACCCATAAGCTTAAGCTATTAGAAAATGGTCAAACAATAGTATTTAAGCATTCAAATAAACCCCTTATGTCCAAGATCAATAAGTTTGCCACATGGCCCAAGCCCAAACCCAAAACCCAAACAACAAATACAAATTCAATTACGTGGGGGTACTTGACCCAAGCAATCTTGGTTAAAACTACCTTGGATACCATGTTGGGAACCACTCAATCCAAAAGCTTAGGTTATTAGGAAAGAGCCTAACGAAAGTATTTAAATCTAACAATGAGTAATCTAATGGAAATAAGATAAAGGAGAAGAGGCCATCTTACCTCAAAAGCTCTCTCAACTGAAACCATTTCCTTCTCTGTTTCAGTAAAGCTTGTCAAGAAATTCCCCAACAAAGAAACAGTTGGTGCCGCATATGAGAGACCCAATCCTACCTGTGAATGCATATACCATTTAAACAGTTCCATAATCATTGCATGTGAACAGATGAAGACTAATAAAATATTTCAAAGAAATTACCAGCCCTGGGGTACTAAAACTAATTGGTATATTGCCACGAGTGCTGATAACAGCCATTGTTGCAACAAATGTGATGATAAATGATGCTAATAACTGAAAGAAGACCATTAGTCATCAGAATAGTTACAGCAGGTAAAAATATATCGTACACTGCCAAGTGCATATACAATTAAAAAATGTCACCGTCATATTATGGAAAACACTTCAAGTTCAAGAGAGTAAGTATAATTAAGTGTAACAACATCAGATGTTAAGTACACAAATTTAATAATCCTGTACTTCATTAAGAAGATATTAACAAATTATTATAGTTCTGTAATCATTTCAAATTTGACATATACCTGAAGTCGCAAGGAAAGCCATAAACTTGCAATTGACTCTGAGTAAGAAGTTCGTTGATACAATGCTACATGTCCCTTGAATTTGGCCAAGAAATACTCCTGTCCATAATATATATTTAATTTTTTATTAGTGCTGAATGCTCTATTAATATAGTTTATTTAGCAATATATAGTTTTAAAATAAAGTTAGTTAATGATTTCACACCATCATTCTTGCACTAATTCTTAAACCAGGTAGTATAAATTCAGCCACTAAGGCCACAATCAAAAAAATATTTTTAGATTATAAATACTATTGTTGGGCTCTTACCTAATAGCTTAAATTTTTGGGCTTAACGGTTACTGACATAGTATTAGGGCATAGTTGACCCGGTGGTCTCAAGTTCAAATCCTAGGAACCCCCATTCTATTACTTAAATATATAATCACAGCACAAAGCATAATGGGCCTAAGTATTAATCCATGTGACAAGCCCAAAAATCCGACATTACAAGTGAGGGGGTGTGTTAAGAGTATAAATACTATTGTTGAGCCCTTACTTGACAGTTAAAGCTTTTGAGTCTAGCAGTTACTAACAAAATCATGTAAACTTTAATATCTAAACAATCCCTGGGAGCGAGGCCAGATGATGATGCCTTAGAAGTATCACAACAATAATTAAACTTGCCTACACTTCTTGCTGTGCACAGCTAAGTCATTATGAGATTTTCTCACTTCATTGAAATATTCTCCATGATTTTACAGTATTGAATCACAAAGAAAGTGGTTTCAATCAAACTTCACATCTCAGAAGTCCAATATTAACAATCTGGCTTGCAGGTACTTCCACAAATTGGATTGAAAGATTAAATTTCCCATGATTTTCTTAAAACATGATTTATTCAGCAAAATTGACTTGGAATGTATGAAACTTTTGAAGAGGCACATTACATAAAATGGAAAAGAACTCTTACAGAAATGGTTCTTTCCTTTTCTATTTCTTTCTTGTCCACCAGAAAAGATAAACTATACTAGTTGTCAACATGAAAAGTCCAAGCAAAAAGTAATAATAATGCAAAAAGTCTACCTCAGTCTTGAAAGCCCTTATGGTTGATGAGCCATCAAGTGTCTCTGTAAATGTTGCATAGATGGGAGAACGAGAAACACTGTCCAGCCTTCGCAGCTCCCTTGAAGTTGACCTATAGAAGAACTGAAGAATTCTGATAAATGGATGGAGTTGAACATTCAATATGATTTCCTAGCACTGTAACTTAATTTAAGAAGACAAAATCTTACACGATGTTTTAACATTATAGTCTAAATGTCTATGGTTATAGTACTAAGTCAACCAAGTCATTGAAACCATATTCTTAATTGTTAGTTTTGAGTCTTGGTTTTAAATGTTCAAGAAGTAATTATAAACTCACAATTTCTTAATCCTTGAATCAAAAACTAATGGGATAAAAAAAAATATAAAAGCGAATTTTCTAATGCTTTAGCCAATATCATAATATTGTATGAAGGAAAGTTGATGTAAAAGCAAATTCCAAAATCAGGAGTTAGTGTAAATATACTGAAGTCAATGCCACTGCTGTACAATTCACAATCAAGCCAGTAATTCTTATATTCCTCATGAAAAAGCAAAAAAATTGTTGAAATATCTCCTATTTCTCCAAATGTTGTAAAATGAGAAGAAATAAATTCTACTTGTTTAAACTCAGTCACTCAAGTCAGCTCTCATGTCTATTAACAGGATTCTTGAACTTGATAGGCTACTATGCTTGCACCCATTCAATTGTGAATGGGAAAGATTATTGTCAGATGCAAAATTTATTTAGCCTTTGTCAAAGTTTAGGGAGGGTTTGCATCCAGTTCAGATGTAACAATCTCTTTCTCATCCTTTCTGTCCAACCCGTTAACATACACATACATGTTAGGGCTTGAAGACATCCACATGCACAACAAATGTACATGTATGTAGGCATGTTCACATGCACATATACAAAAATACATAATTCTGTATTTCAATTATCATAGTTGATAAAGGTCAAACTTATAAGCCTGGCCATGCTAACTAAAACAAGTACCTGCAGCCTGCTATAGATGTACCCGAACGGCAACAGTAGAAGCAAGAAGAACACCTACACATAAATATACACCTTGTAATGCAACAGCTTGTTTCGCGAGACAATTAAAAGATTAGAAATCCACAAGAGCGTAAAATACATATGAAATCTTTTCCTTTCTTTTTTTCCCCAAGTACCTGCACATATGACAAAACTACTGCAATTCCCAATAGGCCAACAAAGTTGGCTAGCAGAATGTTGAGAATGAATGGAAGAGAATCATCAATTGTATAAAGATCTGAAGAGAACCTACAAATTAAAATAAATATGTTGAATAAATATATTGATTCTTTTTTCTTAAAAAAAAAAAATGGAAATCCAAGAATGAGAAACAGAAATAGAGACCAAGGTACTAACAAAGAATAGAACTTTCAATAAATGAGAGAAACAATAGGCTGATACTACTGGTGGAAACTCAAAGGCATGCAATTCTAACCTGTTAAGTATTCTTCCACCTGGTGTCTGATCAAAGAATTGGACAGGTGCATTAATGAGCTTATTAAGCAGTGTATTGTGCACTTGAATTGCAGCTTGTAAGCCACCGTATGCAAATGAGAATGCCCTCACCAACGTTAGAAAGGAATTTGAGATGCAAAAGATGAAAAGTACGACCTGCACCACAATGAGTAAGTACACATAATGGAACAAACCTTTCAATTGCAGCATGTCCACTTCTCCTTACACATGAAGCTAGTGGTAAGTAAACGATATGTAGCCACATAAACAACACATCCAGGTGCTAGATGGCTAAGTGCCTGAGTATTATAGCATTGTTGAGTCAAGTTGAATACATTCTAGATGCCAAACCATCATTTTGACTAAACCCATAAGCTTAAGCTTGCATAGGACTCTGACAATATTATCTTAGCTCCAACAGATGTATCTTAAAACATAAAGCTGCGAAACAACTTTGTGGGTGATGCTTTAAAAAATCTCTATTTGGCATATAATTACTTGTTTAGGTGGAGCTTAACTCCTGCAGGGATTGAACACTTTTACTTTATGACTGGGTTAGAAGGCTATTCTGATTGCTTGTTAGTGAGTAATTGTTATGCAGGATGAGTCATGGGTGGTAGTATGGATTAATTTTCAAGTCGATAATTCACTCGTATGGACGGTACTTGTGTTGCCCAAGTGGTGTAATGCTTACTGGGGAATGGATGGATGTTTATGGCACTCTTTCAGTCAGAATTTGGTTGTATAGCACTTTATTTTGATTCGATTGATTTAGAGATGGTTGGAGAATAATTTTTCCTTAAGATTGTGTTTTCCTTGAATAATTTTTCTCCCCGGTTCCATTTTGGGTTCTAGGCTTTGCTTTTTAAAAAATAAAATAAAAAATAATAACAATAAAAGGTTCAATAAGTTATCGGCAACCTATAAACAATGTGTTCCTTGGAATAATACATTACAGAGGGGGTGTGGCAAAATCAGAAAAAGAAGCAGAAATCCCATCACTTAAGCTAACTGAGGATAGGTACGGAAAAGGTCTGAATACATGAAAACAGATTAGTATTATGTAGAAACAAGGGAAATAAGTTACCAAATAAAAGGACGTGGAGTATTCTGACTGAGTGCTCCCTGTTGTATCGACCCAATATGACAGCCACAGATCATTCCCATTACGAGAAGCTTGCATTAATATAGCAGAAAGGCATATTACAAGTGTAATAAACCAACCACAAAATGTAGCATAATTTCTGCAGAAGATTACAATCAACAAACTATAAAGTGAACAACAAAATCAATCCAGTGACATTATAAAATGGAAAAGGCATGAACTTTTCTGCTTTCTAAATATCAGTATATCATGTACACAATTAATTGTTTATAAATGTAAAATCTTACTTGTATACAGTTAGTTCTACTCTCCCTTCTTTCCTATGTTCAGTTCTAGTGATCTCTTCTACTCCATCTGACATCTCTTCTACTCCATCTGACACAGACACGTCTTTCTGCAGGGGAAGACTCTGTTTGGCTTTTGTGAAAGTATTTGTGCTGTATTCTTGTCTTTCCATGGTTAAGGATGCATCAAATTGGTTTTGTGAGGAGAAACCCAAATAAAAAGAAACTGCCGAGTCAGATGAACTTCCCACCCACTTCACTCGTCCTTTGTCCATCACAACAATCATATCGGCAGAGGATATTGCCTGTGAGGTTCAAAAGGCATATTAATATTCATTTAGAAGCAACTCAAATTAGCAGTAAACCCATTGGGAGCAGGGGCCTTGTCCACATTTAATTCTCAAATTAAGGAATCTTGAGTTATGAACCGCTAAGATTTTTATATTAGGCTAGATTCTCTCTCTCTCTCTCTCTTTCTCTCTCTCTCTCTCTTGTAGGAATCATTTAAAAAGTTACCTACAGTCATTTGGACAAATACCATGTAAGTTTCAATATGAATAGTAATTATAACATAATACTATCAACATTTAATGATCTTTGACCTTATGGCTACCGTAGAAATTACTTGGCTAATTCATATCTAAAGTAACATTATCTAAAACAAAATTTTCCTTGACACTTGAGTACAAAAATGTTCTCTAGTACATTTGGGGAATAACCTGAATAGTATGAGTAAATATCCAAGAACAGCAAATGGAGTTCTAAGGAATAACCTGAACATTATGAGTAAATATCCAAGAAAAGCATATGGAGTTCGGAGGAATAACCTGAACATTATGAGTACAAAGAATACGAGTCTTCTGAACCATAAGATGACCCATAATACCATTAGCTAAAATCCACCTAGCAACTTGAGCATCAACTGCACTGAGGACATCATCCAGCATATATATGTCCGACCCTTGATAGATTGCCCTGTTAGTTATGGATCAATAAACCAAGTATTAAGAATGAGAAAAGTATGGCTAAAGAAGCTAGAGACAATGAAAGCAGAGAGAAGATAGTTTAGAGTGTTAAGAGTTATTATTAGCTTTGATTTATAGATGATACCCCTAATTGGCCTATAAAAGGGGATTATAATACATAATTAGTCTAGAATACGAAGATTATACAAAGATGGCTACAATTAGAGTCAACATAATTATACTTAAAATCAAGGCTGATAACAACTCATAATGCTCACACAACCTAGCCAAAGCAAGACGAGCTCTCTGTCCGCCAGATAAGTTGGTTCCTTTTTCTCCAATATAAGCTTTGTCACCTCCTACCATTAGCGAGATATCCAAATCCAATGCACATGCCCTTAGAGTTTCCAAGTATCTGCTCCATATAGAAAACTTTTCCACAATTAAGAGAAGTGGGAAATTTTCCTTCTAGGATTTGCAATGCATATGCTATGGATATAGTAAAAAATAAAATGTAATGGAAAGAAAAAGAATCAAGAAGCAATGTAATAGAAATAAGGAAACAAAAAGCTTCCTTTTTCTTTTTTATTTACACCTTTGCGGATCGTAATTCTTCCCCAACAATATATTATCACGAATTGTTCCAGATAAAATCCAGGGGACCTATGGTTTTCAGAAATGTTAGAATATGAGGATTATGTACTCAAAATGCTTAAATATTGCTAGCTCATTACCAAAAAAAATAAAATAAAAATATCATTAACCTGTGGCACATATGCTACGGATCCAGTTGAATGTATTGATCCACAGATGAGTAATGTTTCTCCCAATATTGAATTTAAAAGAGATGATTTACCTGAACCAACCTGGATTCATGCATTTAGTAGAGATTAATTAGTGAATACAGGAACTTTGGAATAAAATCCTTCACAACCGACAAGATGTATAATATCAAAAATCTAATGAATTTTATATCTACTCATTCATTTATCTAGGTCTGTAGTCACTAGTCATGTAGTGATCTAATCAACAGCAATGTAGATGTTAACCGACTTTTAAACAACCACTTTTGGGTATTATGTATAAAACAATAATGAATAAATAGAATATTGAAAACTCTCAGTCAGAGATTTGACCTCTCCAACGATGGCAATGAGCGAACCCTTTGGTAGGCTGAGAGAGACACGATCCAACACTAAATTCCGTTCCTCTTGTTCATTGCTAGACCAAGTACAAGATGCATCATGCATGATAACTGTCATTTCTTCAGAAGTAAAATTAGGCTGGATATTTGAGAAATGTGATGATGAATTAGCTGTTAGTTCCATTTCACGTTCGCACTCAGAACAAGAGAGGAACCTGCTCAACCGTCTGATCGATATAAAAGCCTGAGTTGTAAAGAGAAACTTTAGCCTTCTCTGATGGTTACTAGGAATTATGAACAGTTAGTAGTTGAATAATCATGGAAAATTGACAACTCACATCAATCAGTCCATTAATGACCCATGGAAATGAATTGAGAGGAGAGATCAAACTATTAAACAGAGCAACACAAGTAAAGACCTGCAATAAACATTTTCAGAGAGACATGTGAAACAAATAATAGGAACAGAAAATAAAAACTAATACAAAACAGAACTTTGTCATTCATTTATCACATATAATTGAGACAGTATACCATTGCAGCATCAAGTTGATGTCCCATCAGTGCAAAGAGTCCAAATGTGGTGAAAGAGAAAAGAGTTGGTGTTGTAGCCCAAAAGAATACACACCACGCATCCAAATACTTACGCGTCTAAAAAGAGTCAAACATAATGGTTGAGAATAATTTAAGCATTAAAGAAAAGAAAAGGTATATCCCATCAACTATATTCTTAGTAGTTTCATATGGATAATCATACAGATAGGTGCTTCACTTCTGAGGATCTCGTCTCCATCAACCAACTTGAAAAAATCTGCTCCCAGCTATACATCTTTAAAGTACGAATATGTGTCAAAAGTTCTCCAGTCCTTCTAATCCTGTAAAAAATGAAAATATTAGAATAGCTTTTTTTTTTTCCTTTTTTAGGAAACAACAATGAATTTAAACATTTTCAATCATAAGAAATGCTCCATGACATCACTTTAGGATAATGTAACTGCAGTTCTTAAAATTGATGCACAGTGTTCTTCACCTCCATAACAATTGGAGTTGTCAAAGTTCTTGATGATGTAATATTGCTATTGATTTTGCTAATAACAATCATGTATTGTTTCTTCAAGAAAAAAGAAATACTATCTCTATCAATTTTGCCCACTTCTTAATTACTGTAGAATATAAACAATGATAAGGAAAAAAATCTTTGTACCTCTCATCCTTTTGCTTCATCATTTTCTCAGTAGCAGTTGCAATCAATGTAGAAATCCATTTGTTCACTGCAGATATGGAGAATCCAATGTAAGATAAAGCTCTAAAAGCCTGAGTATGGTGTATCAATATGAATGCATGACTGAAAAACCATCCACAGTTCAATAGAAATGCATGTATTACTGTTGTGGAAAAAAATCAGCATTTTAATCCCATATAAGGGTTTGGATATTTTCAAGGTGATAAGGTAACCCATAAACAACTACAGTATAAATTCTGCAAATCCTACATCACTAAGCCTAAACTGCTCCTTAAATTGAATTTAAATTAAGAGATTCTAAAACGGAACCATAGGCTATAAATTTCTCATAAAATTCTGTAAGCACATTATTATAACTTAAAATTAGAATATTTTTGTATAGTTACTAAAATAAAAAAGAACAATTCAACTTTAAAAATAGTCCAAATTCCTAAGTGCATCATGTGTAATAGTGTAAGTTTTTCAGTATGTTGAAATATAATTAAGATTTTAGAATCAACACCATGACATCGTGATTTCTTTTAATGTATCAGGAAACCAAAAAAGATATTATCAAAAAGAGTTTATACTTTTCTCAAAAAAGATTAAAAAAAAATGATTGCACACTAACAACATATTGACGATATTATTAGTATGCTGATCAGCCTAGTAGAAGATTGCAATCAACATAATATTGACAACTCATGCTTTAACTTCAGCAGGTTAAATATAGATAAAATAGAATTCTTCGTAATTGAATCAAGTACATTCATTAGCCATTTCCCACATTATTTGATGAAACAAGAGTAATAACTAATAAGTATGCAAGGAAATGATAGAACTGCTTACTGCGGATATTACTCAAGAGATACCTGGAATCAATAAAATAGTTATCGCAAGTCCCGAAAGAAAAGCAAATTTGACTTGTGTATACAGGAGAAACAGCGCAACTCCAATTTGTAAAGGCAAGCTGAATATTCATGCGAAGTAAACTGGTCAAATATGTTGTATACCAAATTTGAAGGCAATTTTTATTTTATTTAAAAATAACGATTATATAGTAAAAGCAGTAGCCTCTGGTTAGGAAAAAATTAAATAAACTAGTAATGCCATAGAAACAGAAATTTAGAAATAAGTTTAACTTGCTCATACTTGTAGAATGATTACTTTTTTTACTAATAAATGAAAGGTACCAATATAGTAACTATGGTGAGATCGTATTAAGAGAAGAAAAGAATAGGAACACAGATAACTATGGCCAGGCCATCCGATCTGAAGAAAGAAACTATCTCCAAATGAAACATCTAGACTACAGCTCCATATTAATAGTGAACTAACCATCCAATGAACTAAGTAAAATGAAATAAAATTGAGCAATAGACCAATCTGCTACATACTCATTTAGATGCCAGGTTAGAAGGGTTAAAGACGAATCAAAGTAAAGCTTTAAAAGGAGTTGTGCTGTCATTGTGCTGCCATGGAACGGTTTTATCTTTACGAGCACCTGTCTGCCTTTGGCATTATTTGAATCTTTATTGAGGTCATTTGTCTCATTTTACATTTTTAAACAGAGGACTGGTTAGGATCTCAACCATTTCAGCAGGAAGATTCACCCAATACAAAAAATAAAAGAAAACAAAGAAAACTGCAGGCATGAAAGGACATCACTCTGATGCAATATGGGTCACTTTTCTTATCGCATATGGTGGCCCTCTACCTAAAACAACTTTTATTAAGTATGCTTGGATGCAAAAAAGATATGATAAGTCCAAAAAATTTTGATGCAGGCACTAATAAAGTAGCGGAAAAGAATTTTGAATAATCAAAGAGTCAAGTCAAAATACATGGGAAAGAGTTGTGTTATTAACTTATATAAACCCCACCTCTTGTACATGTCTAACATAGTTGTTAACAAAGAGCATAAGAACCATATACACTAAAGTGAATGGAGGAAGAGAGAATTGAGTTGTATTTTATTCAGCCAATAGTACAAGTATATATACCTAGAGAAGAGAATGGTAATAGAATTAATCTACAATCAATTCCTCAATCAATCTACAACTAATGGAATCAATCTAGGCTGATTGACAGCCCAATCTATTAGCTAATCGATAGCTAATTTCAACAATAGTGAAATACACTTTTGCATATTGATTGTCTCTCTTTTCTCTCTATGCTTTCATTTTTATTATTTGATTAAGTTTTCAGCTTGGACAGCAAGATGACTAATTGATGCATACAACAATAAATATATTAAAACTAATGATAAAATCCATTTTCGTAATGCAAGGTAGTTAAGGGTATCCTCAAACTTAAAAGGGAAAAAGAAGAAAAAAAAGAAGAGAGAGAACAAATTTAATACAATAGTTTGTACTACCAACCATGCTGCATATGTGCTGTACATCTATCACATAAACATTACCTCCACATATCATGGAAACTGTTGGACAAATTGACAGTTCGATCAGCATCTACAGACATGAATGTCTGAATCTCTCCCTCAGAAAATTTCGACCGTTCTGCTAACCTAACATACAAACACTGAGATCAAAGTGTGAAGAACTGTAAAACTGATGTTAAATAAAGAAAGATATAATCTGCCAACTGAACTGAAGAAATAAATCAGAAGAAGAGATAAAAGAAAAAAAAAAAAAAAAAAAATCAAATTTAGAATTATCTAGGTAACATCTTGTTCACCTTTGTATCCTCTTTCTTTAATGAACGGTTCTAGTTTCCTATTAAAAAAAAAAAAAGAATTATCTAGGTGACATACTTCTTAAAGATGAGGTTTACAAAACCAGAACGGAACTAATAGGTAATTTGTTGAAGGAGTCTTAAAACATTTTACATATAAAACGAAAAACTAAAATTAACTTTTGAAGTCAGCTTGAAGCAATTGTTCCTCAAACTGATACACTTGTAAGTTTTTGGCTTCACGTTGGCAAGTCAACTTGAACGTGTTTCCTAATGCCATTCTCATAACCATCAATTTTAAATTTTACCATGTTTTTCTCTTTACTTGTATTTCAAAATGTTTCTTAACTTCCACACATTCTTCCCATAAATCATAGTAAACCCCATAAGAACCGTATTAATTGTCCATTTGACTCAACAGATTAGGTATTATACTAGCATACAATAGCCCGGATAAACTTCGCTACTTTATTTATCCTATTTTAATTTTATCCATAATGTTCTCCCCAACAAATTACAAAAGGAAAAGATTTTAGTTATTTCTTGTCACCCAATTCTCACTATAAGCTCACTTTAATTCCTAGTGCATTTTAAGACATACAGCTGATAGCTTGATAGCACACCTAGTGTTTGTAGTTAACCTTCCTCTTCCACATAGACGTATGGAAACATGTTTGACAATGATATATACACTTTTTTTGTGGCAGCAACTAATAGCAACTGATGGTTTAACAATTTTAAAGTTATTGACTTTCCCTTTTCTTCTTTTTAACAGTTTTAGTTTAATCATTAAGATCACCCGAACCAAAACCTTCACAGATTATATTGATGCACTTCAATCTTTAACTAGATAAAGGGGAACATATTGTTCAGAATATAATAAAATAATATTCTCATCTTCATTAATTTATATAAATTCATATTTGAAAACTTAGACATAACTATAATTTAGATATACCTTCCGATAGATAACTGTCATAATACTTGATCGTAACTTTAGCTTCAGCTTTGAGAGATGAAAAGTATATTGTGTATCAAAAAAGGATCTGCAGCATTGAAGCAATTACAGTTGTAAGAAGTATTATTTTACTTGAAACAAACAAGGTTCTTTGAGGTAAGAAGTATTATTTTACTTGAAACAGACTTTAGAATGTTATTTAAACCAAAAGACAAGAAATAACACAATGTTTTAGAAGCAAAAATAAGTACAAAAAGCGGACAAGCAGTACACCTAAAATTTACAATTTTAAACTCACAAATACAATGCTTAAAATCAATAAAAAATAAATAAATCTAATAGCACCTTCCCCATTCTAAATTATGAAAAAAAAAAAAAAAAAAATACAAAGTGTTCCCCATAATTTTTATTTTAGGTCACATAATAGTCCTGTTTCGCTAAAAACTACCATGATTAGAACCTATTAACAAAAGCATCACTGGAAATGCAAAGCACAAGTAGAAACAAATGAAAAGTAAAAAATAGAAACGATCATTCCATACTAAGAAAAAGGTTTACTTAGAAATTGATGTGAGGCCCAAGGCTATTGCAAGAATATAGCCATGCCAATGCCCAGAACCTGAGAGAAAAGACAGAAGGGACAACATTGATCAATACAAACTTATCACCAATTGAAACTTCATCATGATGAGATCAGTCATCGGTGAGCAAAAAACAAAAAAAATAATACACCACCATTCATGTAAAAAAGTCAAGTGTTCTGCTAGCTAAAACATGCAATGACAGAGTGCCCTGACCAATGATCCAACACAACAATGACCTAAAACAATGGGGATTTCAAAACTACTTAGAGGAAGTAAATAAATGTTAAAACAATTACAAACAAAAAGGAAACAACGAAGAGGAAAAACTAATACACGTTAAGCACATGCAATTATAACACAAGTTAAGCTCCATGAAGTTTCAAAGCTGTATGGGATCTACTAACTTGGCATTTTGAATAACTTTAGCTGCCTACTTTGATTATCAACAATTTGTCTTTCATTTTGTGGTTGCTTACATTAATATAGTAGTAAACAAAGTTCTTCACCGTAACATCAACAAAATACATCCCAAACTTTGATTATCATACTTGCATAAATTTGACATTCACTTTCAAAAAGCTCTATTAACTCTCAAACTCTTAGGGAGACCTACACAATCACTTTGTTTGGCAGACTCTCTTTTTCTCTTATTTGTTTCTCTTAACACATAACTTCTAAACAGTGATCAAGGATTTATATTATATATATATAGTCTTTCTACTGTCAGTTTCGTCCTGATATAAAATATATCAGGACGAATAATGTGAACCATAGATTATGGAGAAGTTTTGATAAGTGCCTACACTTTGAGTCAAAATATGTAAATCAAATGGTCCACATTCTTTGTCGGATGAATTGACAATAGAAAAATTGTAAATATATATATATATATATATAAGAATTTGTGTAAAATTTGAAGTGTACAAGAGGACAAGAGGGCAACAGGCAAACTTGTTTTGTCAACCAAACAAAATTATACGAGAAATGCTAGAGATCCCAACTTGTGATGTTGGTATTTTACTTGTCAATTAAATGAAAATACCACATCATAGGTTAGGATACAAATTACGATTCGAGATGAGATCTCTAACATTATTCAAATTATATTGATAGCATCAAAACTAATTTTTGTTTTGGCCTACACATAAGAGTTAAAGAAAGTTCTTTCAGATTACAAGATCAACCTAAAACGCCTCCCAATTTAATTGTATAAAGAAAAAGAAAGTATCTTAAAATTCTTTTGTAAGGGGGCTCCGTAGAGATATAGTCTCACAAATTCTGGGAATATACATTTAGTTGTGATTTAGTTGTTCTCTAACATATGATCTCAAAGTGATCCACCCTATATTACAAAGAAACATTTGTAAACTGATATAAATAACTGAAAAGTTAAACCTCAACTCCAAATTATGAAAACCATTTCAACACTTTTTTCTTATTTTTTTTAATTACAACCTTTAAACCCTGATGTGAGTATAATTATATCTTCTGACCTTTTAAAAAACAAAACATATTTAACTAGTTAAACTAGTTAGTATCATAATTTTGAAAATTTATAAATGCTATGGAATTATGAAATCCGTTTCAACACTTGAAAATTATAATCAAGTGCTTGACAAATGCTACAAACCTTGTTGAAGAAACTTAATTAGCTTATTGAGCAGCAATGGTCCAGCAAAACCAATGCAATCATTGAACGCCTGAAAAAAATTATTGTTAGTCATATAGCGCCAAAGGTGTATGATATTTTTTTTTTTATAATTTTGATTCAGACATTTATACTTCTTCCTTTATAAAGAATTTGTATTCAGCCTTCACAATAAGATTCATGACTAACTCCATGGTAATTGTATTGACCTAGGATCGTTTGATCTCAAGGTCTACCAACTAATGCATTGCAGCAAATTGATGATTATACGTGGGTGTGAGCAGCCGCTCATACACAAGCCAAAAATACATACATAAAAAAGGGGGAAACAATATATAAATAATATAGTTTAGTTAATTTTAAAGTTATAAAATAAATATGTAAGGTTCCATTTTATAGTGTCTTCTATAATACCTTCAAGAAACCCAGGCAAAGATATTGGCCTCCATATGCACAACAAATTGCTCTGAACAATGAAGGATCAGTGCAATTGCTACCCTGCTGAGTTTGCCAACAGGTTAACAATTTGAAATGACAGGTAGAAGGATCCATATCAGTAGGCAGCGAAAGCAAATCTTCGAAGTCAAGTTGCTTTATCACACCACGATTCATCACAGAAATGATAGACATGAATGTCATATGATCCCAATAGCTCTGAGTGTGTCCCTTTTACAGCCAAGTGATAAACAAAGAATCGATAATAATTCAGTGACTTCCAGAAAAGTAAAATATTAATAAAAATCTCGAAAAGAAGAGACATCTCAAGCTCAACAATATTACAATTTGTATGTGCAACAATTAGTCAATTGATATTGAACCCTTCAAGAAGAGAACAAGGGAAATGCCATGGACTTAATTACAGATAATACAGTCATACCATACTGTAGATAATACAATCATAGCATGCTATAAATTATATTTTCAAAAAATGGTTAAAATAAAGTAATTTAAAGCAGTCAAACATTGTAAACAAAGAATTTAGCATAAGATGTCAATAAATGAGTTAATAAATTGTAAACTTATAAATTACTGATATATTTTATGTAATTCTCATAGGCCACTTCTAATGAACAAGCTAGGCAAAGAGCACGACATCATAGGATTAAATAGTCAACAAAACAGAGTCATATAAAGCTGTCTGGAAGTCCATGATGCCTAGTAAGATTATGTATTGGTGTGGTTGTCAGAACATGAAAAAATTATCACTTACGATGTGAACCCAAAAAATAATCCTGATGTGCACCTTATTTGTGACTTTGTGAGTGATGTCCATGGATTATTATGAGGACATTAATCATTGGTTTCTTCATTGTTAGATTGCTTTATTCCATTAGAACAAATTGATTAAGCTTGTAGGTTTGAGTTATGCGTACTCCTAATTCTAGTGTATCAATTATTTTGGAGAATGTTTGTGCTTTTGTAGGGGGTTTGAAGGCTGAGATTACAGTTTAGTGCGATTGAAGCTATGGGTGATTGGTTGCAGAAGAATAAAAGAATTTTTGAAGTTGTTAAAGAGGACTGCCGTTTTCTGTGGGAGAAGGCTTACTATTTAGCTTCTATGTTGACTTTGCTATCTAAAGAATTTCATGATATGGGTAACTTTCTAATGCAGGATCCTGCACGAATTTTTCGTGCGGGATCACTAATTCCCATTGGTGGTTAGTGATCCCGCACGTGGGAACCCGCACTTGATAATTTTCCTCAAGATATTCCTCCTTTTATAATTGAAAAGGTGTTGTTAGATGACTTTATAGTGATCTCAATGTTTTTATTTGTCAGTTTTGATGCAATCTCTTTTGGAAAAATCATAATGATGAAACCTAACTAGTTACCAATTGCAAGAGATAATATTTGAGTCCAGCAATATATATAAAATAAATAAACTGTGACCCTGAGGAATTGGATAACATTGTTCCATCTCATTTGACCTTGTAATGTTCGAAATATCATTTTACATTTTTCTTTAAATTTATTTCCTAAATCACAGCAAAGTGATCTGAAGGTCTTCAAAATCTAATGTTAAAAAGAAGATCAAGTTTTAAACCTAAATTCTGTTAAGGAGCAGAAGGGGAATAAAAAAATTGTGATGGAGGGTACTTATTAGTTATTATGCAAGAGAAAACAATGAAAAAAGTCCTTCCTTCCCACCCCATAGTGTCTCCTTCGTCTAATAATCTCATCAAAATAATGTCATGGCAACAATTCAAAATGAATAACAAATAAATTACTACCTTTGCAGATAAAGTTCACAAAATATATTATAACAATGTGAAAGAAAATAAATAGGAAAAAGAAGCATGTAATTACTTACAGAGTTCCTATGACAAGCTTCCTCAATGTCCACATCACTAGAAAGAAACGGTTCCTCTATTGAACTACAATTTGCATTAACAGATATTACATTTAATGACTCCCTTATAGAATGGAACTGCTAAAGAGAAAAATACTTTAGTACATACGAAATATTTAACCAAACAATCCAAGTTGATGAAGCATGCTATATTAACAAGAAAAGATTTAAACACACAAACAACTGATGTGAAACCGATATATATAGAGAGAGAGAGAGATCTGTAGTGTTTTTGGCTCATCAAAACTCAAGTCAAGGCTTAATAAGGAATCCTATTTGGATTAGGAGAAAATAAAGTGTGCACATAATTTCCTATTGGGATTAGGAAATTATATTTTCTCAAGAATCCCGAATCAACTAGGATTAGGAAATAAATTAGCTTTTCTTATTCTAGGAGGATTTAGGAGTCTTATTCTAGCAAGGAATGTAACCCAAGTCCTATATATATAAATAGGGCTGTTGGGAGCTTATTTTTAACACAGAAAAACAGCAAGCATACAAGGAGTAGAGAGCAAGAGTGATAGAGAGGTTCTAGCAAGGTTTTTGGGGAATTAGCTAAGGGGTTCCAACAAGTATCTTGTAACCAAGCGTTTTTCTTCATAGTGCTAGTAATTTCTCAAGAGAGATCACACGAGGACATAGGCAAAGTTAGCCAAACCTTGGTAAATTCTTGTGTTGTGTGTGTGGCATGTTTTCTTTGTTGTTCATATTTTATTCCGCATATTCGCATATCATTATCCTATAAGTTTATTTTTGAATTCCGAAATTAATTCCTAAACTTTAGGGATTAGTTTCCATTATAATATAATCAATTAATTATAAAGATTGTATAGTTGACTAATTGATTGCTTGATTAGTGTGATTGATTACTTGATTAGTGTAGTTGACAATTAGCTTGATTGTAGGGATTGTAGATTGATTTCCTAGATTGATTTTTTTCTTATTTTGTATTTCCTCTATATAACTCCTCCTATGTGGAGAAGAATAATAACAAGAAAAATAGAGTTTTCCTCTCTAAAATTCTTTATAGAGTTTTCCTCTCTATAATTCTTTATGGTATTAGAGCGGTAAAACCGAAATCTTAAGTCTCCTTTCTCCGGTTCTGCAACCCTAATACCATCTCCTCTATTATGCCAAAATACGGCCCAGCCACCAGAATGGCTACCGAAAAACATACCTCTGAAGTCACAATTCCAAACAGCTTTGGAGCAACAGACAATTCTCATCTCCCCATTACAGGTCATAAACTGAATGGGCAAAACTTTCTCCAAGGTTATCAATCTGTCATGATGTCCAACAACAAGGAGAAGACATCGTCCGAAACTACACTCTTTAGCAAAGAGCAAATCGAGTTTCTTTAGAAGATGATCGGCCAACAAACATCTTCCATTCCGATCCCAGCCAAGAACACCATAAAAATTGGATCCACTGCCAGTAATTTTCCATCTTCCATCTTCCATTCCGTTGCTAAAACAGGTAATTTTCCTATGGCTTTGAGCACCGAAATGAAGAGACACAGTCCTTGGATAGTGGACTTAGGCGCATCAGATCATATGACTGATAATGCTACACTATTGAATACTTACAGCCCAAGTTCTGGAAATTTGATGGTTCGAATTGCTGATGGATCATTGTCTAAAGTGGCAGGAATAGGATCAGTTACTATTACCAATGACCCGACTTTAAAATCCATGCTTTTGGTGCCCAATTTAACTTGTAATTTGCTGTCCATTAGCAAACTCACCAAAGACCTGAATTGTGTTACTAATTTTTTCTCAAGTCGTTGTGAATTTCAGGATTTGGAATCAGGGAGGATGATTGGCAAAGCTAAGAAATGTGCGGGGCTCTATCTTCTTAACGGTCCTAATAATCCTAAAGAACAAGTTCAAGCTGCAAGTAGTGTGTCATCTCCAATTCCTCCAGCCTTGTCAAATACCAATAGAGCAATCATGTTGTGGCACTATAGGTTAGGTCATCCCAATTTCCAGTATTTAAAAAGGTTATTCCCAACATTATTCGATAATATCAAACCTGAGATTCTTCAATGTGAAGTGTGCCAATTATCCAAACATGTGGGAAGTAATTATCCAATCCAAGGGTACAAAACATCTCACCCATTTGCAATCATTCACAGTGATATATAGGGACCCTCTAGAATCAACAATATCTCAGGAGCTCGGTGGTTTATTTCATTTATTGATGACCATACTCGTATAACCTGGATATATTTGATGAAAGAAAAATCAGAGGCAGGTGCTATCTTCAAAAATTTCAACAGCATGATCCAAACACAATTTCAGACAAAAATAAAGGTGTTTAGAACGGATAACGCCAAAGATTACTTTAATTCTTTACTTGGTGAATATCTGATGGATCAGGGAATAGTTCATCAAAGTTCATGTATCGTAACACCTCAACAAAACGGGGTTGCAGAAAGAAAAACAGACACCTCCTCAAAGTGGCCAGATCCATTATGTTCACTACAAACGTTCCCAAGCATTTTTTGGGGAGAGGCAATCCTCACAGCCACATATCTCATTAATCGGATACCATCAAGAGTTCTCAAATTCCAAACACCCTGCCAAACCATTCTCTGCTCCTACCGAGATACTCAAATCATCTCAACCCTACCATTAAAAGTATTTGGGTGTACAGCATTTGTTCATATACATCAACATCATAGAAGCAAGCTTGATCCAAAAGCCATCAAATGTCTCTTTCTTGGTTACTCTCCCACTAAAAAAGGTTACAAGTGTTACTTGCCTATCACTAGGAAATTCTACGCTTCTATGGATGTCACCTTCTTTGAGAATCAATCATACTACCCAAAAACTTCCATTCAGAGGGAGAACTTAGCCATACAAGAATGTAGTTTTTGGCTTGACACTCTTGACACTCCAACTCTTCCATATGAAACCGAGTTAACCACCTCCATTCCACCTGAACCCAAGTCAACCATCCTTCCATCTGAACCCGAGTTAACCATCCCTCTGGAAATCAAGCCAAACACTAACAGCTCCACTCCTGCCCTCACACAACCTTCAGTTGACAAAGAGTTGATTGTTTATTCAAGGAGGAAAAGGAATCAAGAGGAGATAGAGGATCACACACTTCCTGAGCAAAACCATGAATCCGATCCAAGTCCAAGTCCAAGTCCAGATATTCCAAGTAATACATCTTAGACTGATATTTCTGCTAATGATGATCTTGATATTCCTATTGCTTTAAGAAAAGGTGTGAGATCTTGTACACAACATCCAATCTCCAATTTTGTTTCCTATGATGGTCTATCATCAGAATATCGGTCATTTGCTACTAACCTATCCAATATAGAAATCCCAAGGAGTATTCATGATGCTCTAGGAAAATCAGAATGGAGGATTGCCATACAAGAAGAGATGAATGCTCTAAAAAGGAATGGTACTTGGGAACTCTCAGATTTGCCAGAAGGGAAGCGACCAGTAGGATGCAAGTGGATTTTCACTGTCAAGTATAATCCAGATGGGAGTGTGAGTCGTTACAAAGCGAGGCTTGTTGCTAAAGGATTAACCCAGACCTATGGCATCGACTACCAAGAAACTTTTGCTCCTGTTGCCAAGCTAAATACTGTTCGTGTTTTGTTGTCCTTGGCAGCCAATCTAGACTGGCCTCTTCATCAACTGGACGTGAAAAATGCCTTCCTTAATGGTGACTTGGAAGAGGAAGTGTACATGGAAATTCCACCGGGTTTTGAGACAGGAAGCAATGTTAACAAGGTCTTTAAGCTTCGAAAGTCTCTGTATGGTCTCAAGCAATCTCCTAGAGCATGGTTTGATAGATTCACAAAGGCAATCAAGAAGCACGGGTACTCTCAGGGGCAAGCCGATCATACCCTGTTCACAAAATTTTCTTCTAATGGGCAAGTTGCTATTCTTGTCGTTTATGTTGACGATATTATTGTGTCAGGTGATTACACTGAAGAAATGGATTGTTTAAACTTTAAAGGATGTTCTTGCAAAGGAATTTGAGATCAAAGATCTAGGATCATTGAAATATTTCTTAGGCATGGAGGTTGCTCTTTCGAAGAAAGGAATTGTGGTCTCCCAACGCAAGTACATCTTGGACTTACTAAAAGAAACTGAGATGTTAGGATGTAAGCCTGCAGACACTCCAATGGAATCAAGTTATAAAATCGGTTCCAAAGAAGACAGTCCTCCGGTTGACACTGGGAGATATCAACGACTTGTAGGAAAGCTCATTTATCTCTCCCAAACAAGGCCAGACATAGGCTTTCCTGTTAGTGTCGTAAGTCAATTTATGAACAAGCCCAATGAAGAACATCTTGAAGCAGTTTACCGGATTCTTAGATACTTGAAGATGAATCCTGGTAAAGGAATATTCTTTCGAAAAGGAACAAGCAAAGAAGTTGAATTTTACTCAGATGCGGATTGGGCAGGATCCGTTACAGATCACAGATCAACTACCGGCTATTGCACCTATGTATGGGGAAACTTGGTGACTTGGCGTAGCAAGAAACAGTCTATTGTGGCTAGGAGTAGTGCCGAGGCAGAGTATAAGGCTTTAGCTCAGAGTATATGTGAAGGATTATGGCTGAAAAGGTTACTTGATGAGCTAAGGATTTCAACAAGAGAAACAATGAAGGTGTTTTGTGACAATTTGGCTGCAATAAGTATTGCTAAAAATCCTGTTCATCATGACAGAACTAAGCATGTAGAGATAGATCGTCATTTCATTAAAGAAAAGGCTGAAGCTGGCATACTGAGCTTGATTTACACACCTACACACCTTCAAGTGGCAGATGTTCTAACAAAAGCTCTTCCAAGAATAAAGTTTGAAGAATTGATATCTATTCCCCAGCTTGAGGGGGGGTGTTGAATTCCGAAATTAATTCCTAAACTTTAAGGAATTAATTCCTAAACTTTAGGGATTTGTTTCCGTTAGAATATAATCAATTAATTATAAAGATTGTATAGTTGACTAATTGATTGCTTGATTAGTGTGATTGATTACTTGATTAGTGTAGTTGACAATTAGCTTGATTGTAGGGATTGTAGATTGATTTCTTTCCTATTTTGTATTTCCTCCTATATAACTCCTCCTATGTGGAGAAGAATAATAACAAGAAAAGTAGAGTTTTCCTCTCTATAATTATTTATTTATCATCGTAGTCTATCAAGAAAACACGATCTATAAGGGAGTTTAAAATCAACAAGATCTTCAGTTGCTGAATTGAAAGCAGTAAAAATAGAGATGTGTGTATTTTATATTGCCAAAGTAGTTCTCAAATAATAGTTAAAAGGTGGCAGTCAATAGGAAAGTACAAGAGTCAGTTTCAAACAAGAAAATCAGAAGCTGCTGTTCTCATACAATGTATTTGGATCAGTAATAATTCTGACGAGGTGAGAGATCTCATTATGGGGTGTAGGGGGTTGAGGTATTTCTGTAAGAAATTTCCACTACAATTTCAATATGTGTTCCTGAATAATAATTTCAGTAGATTATAAACAAACACCTAAATGATCCAAAGCTCATAGTAATAAATTCATGCTTGCATATATAGTAGTGCACTTCACATGTCTTTTGACATCTATATGCTTATTCCTGTGGACAACATCACTGTTGCAATACGAGCAGAGAGTAATAAACTCTGATTGTCCATAATGATGTCCTTGATATGACTAAGATCCAAAAAGAAGGGAACTAAATAAGCAATTGACAAGGCAATACCTGTTCTTTAACGACGATCGCTTTATCCTGATGATGTTAATGGAAATTCCAAACATGAAATCCAACAAAAGAATACAGCTCTCTTTCAGACTTCTCAACACCTGCTCCACAAAACTTAAAATGAATTATGATTCCATTGAATGGATAAATTCAAATACTAGATAACCGAGTTAAAGAGAACTATATGGGAAATTAATTGAGTTATATAAAATATTTTTTGCTTTATTCAGGAAATACCTAACCTAACCAAAGTAACATATGCCACACATTACAATTGATAATGCTTAATCTTGAGTTGGCATCTCAAGGAGTTGATGAATTAGACAATTCATTAGGAATTAAAGTTGTATATTGTACAAGACAGTTTTCAGACAGGATAGACTATAGTCTACAAGCCTACAAGGGCACAAACTACATGCAATGCTATCATTAACATGTATCATATTCTTTTGACAAGAGATAGAATAAATTTTACTACTGAGAAAAAAATACAAATGTATGAATTTCTGAATTCTGACAAAAAAAAGCATGTTATGACCTATCATGAAATGGAATTTTAAAACATAAAGCTCTCATTGAACAACATGGCAAGAAGAGGCTTAAAAAACAAAACAAAAAATAGTACCTCTAATGAAGAAAATGCTGTTTGCAGATGTAGGATTCCCACTAATGGCTTTACAATCCACCAGAAGCATAGAATTCTGTTGCTAAACATGTGGTGGAAAAAGGCACACCTTGATAAGAGTATGGTAATTATCTACATTTTAGTCAAAGCCAAGAGTGAGAGTGCAATCATTAACCTATCACAATAACAATAAACATACAATCAAGCTTACCCAAACTGCAAACTGAGAACATCTGAAAAGCCAGTCATGATATGAAATGAATTCTCCATGAAGCTTTTTCTTCAGAAACAAAATTATATCCACAGATGACAAACATGCTCCAAGGAGAGGCAGCAAATGCATGGAAACTTTTTCCATAAAGTTTATCTGAATGATTTATGTAAAATAATTAGTATACGAACAATAGCTTCAAAAACCAATTTTGATACAGTTCCCTTGTTTGACTACTTTATATTAAACTCAACTAAACAAGGAAAAACAAATCAAAGGAAGAATATGAACCTTGTTGCCTAATTCAGAAAATAATAAATAAAATTAACAATCAAAGGAGAGTATTAATCCACTGCAAACCTTAAAAGAAAGTTATAAATGCCTATAGCAGAACATCGGCAAATTTATAACAGATAAATCAATAGAAGCAGAGAGGAAGAAAGGGAGGAAACAAAGAAAGAAAAATTGAACTCATTCATTTTTGGACATATCTGAATAGTCAAAAGACATCAAAGAAAATATCGAGCCAGAGCTGTTGCCAACTGCCTATTGAAAAAGATAATATTGCATCAGACGCAGAATATTAAGTTCAAACTTAAAAGGCAACAAATACAATAGCTGGGTCTAACTCTAGACCAAAGATATTGGGGTCAAATTGTCCACAAAGTGCATATATCAATATATATAATCAACATCATAATAAAATGTTCAACACAACCAACTTCACTACATCTGGATAACTAAAATGTGTGAGTATATTTCATCGCTTAAATTGAGGTTAAATTTGGGATCATTGGCATCAGCTACATCATGTAGCCTACATGTAAGCAAACCTGACGGGTCAAAATCAAGCTGAGATTTAGTTCTGGAAAAGTGATGATGGATGCATAACACTATTAATTCGTGTCCGCAGTTCAGTTTTTCATTTCAAACAGATATTCAAGAGGCTGTAATCATAATGTACTACAACTACTAAGAATCATACAATAAAGGACATGTAGAACTTTTAAAGGTAAAGAGATAATCTAATCCAAAATTTATGAAAAAATAAGTAATCTAGGAAGGATAAAGCAGTTTATATTACACGTATGTACGTTAGGGTAAGTTGTCTTCTAAACATATATTCAGAAACACTTGCAGGTCAACTTCAGTAAAGAAATTCCAGATATACATAAGATATACAAACAAATTAAGATATAAATATGAAAAATTAACCACAATCAATTTTAGGCTTCCAAGTTGACTTTCCTACATTGAGAAAAATCAGCAGCCAAATAGACCATAAATAAATGAATAAAGAACCTACCCTCTGGTTCTGTCTGCCATTCCTCTGAGTAAATCCAAGTACAGAAATCATAAGAACAGTTGCCACATTTGGTGCAAAGCCTAAAACCGTAAGCATTGTTAAGGGAAATCAACTTACAATTACCACCAACAACCATATAGAACCAAACCATCATCATACAATAATAAAAAAAAGGATATATGTCGTCGAAACACTTGGAGAATCTATTTCCATCCCATACCTGACAAGTCAGAAAACAAAATACTGAATTACAGACAATAAATTAATGGCATAACTTTTAAATCAAACACCAAAAAAATCATATACAAAAAGCTCAAATAAATTAAGTTTATAATTTGATGTTGGTATGATTACATGTTCAAGTCTCAATTGCCAAAAAGTCCCAGATTCTAAAACACTAAACTATTTTGAAGGTTGAAATATTCACTGCATACGTTTTCTGATCAACCAAACAGGGAAGTTTAAGCCGAATTCTGCGAAAGCAAAGTCTAATTTTTGAACTTGTAAGGGAGCTTAATAGAACAACATTTAAAAAGAGTAAGCATAAATTAATTAATTTTTGCTCTAAATTGTCAGCAGGGAAGACAATGAAATAAACAAAGAGGAAGAAAGGAGAGAACTTACGGGGGAAGAATTTGGGCAAATGAGATCCATAAACATGTTTATGGTTGGAGTTGCAGAAGTGAGAGTGTGAATCTCCATTGTCCATGCACTTAAGAGTCGAGTCCGCGAATTATATGCTAGCGTCAGACTCACACTCTTGTATGATGATTGACCGTTGACGTTATTATAATGCTTCTACGTCATGGGCCTATCCTCGGCCCAATTCCACCTGTATGAGTAGTATCTTCTCGGCCGGTGGCCCAACAATAATAAAGTCCATTTTCACAAAAAAAAAAAAAAAAAAAAAAAAGGTCCGCGAAAGTGAACACGTGTAAAATCGAGGGGTGGAGTTGGTTATCGTATCCGATCCAATTTGGTTCACAGAGCAGAGCACACAGGTGGCCATGTCTCTGATGACCGTCTCCTTTTCTGTGTTCTCTCCTCTCTCTTTGCTCCACCCTTGTCTGTCTCCTCTCTCCCCCTTCTCTGCTCGCGTTTCCACTCACAGTCACAGCACCAAAATCAGTTGCACAAAAAGCGATAACAACGTCAAAAAGCAGTCCCGTTTAGACCCAAAAGCAGGAGTGTCTGTTTACAAGCCCAAGTCCTATCAAGTACTCGCCACTGATGCTGCCAATTCTCTCTCTTTCGCACTTCAAGCTGGAAATACCCGCTTGGAGATTGATTTCCCGTAAACAATGCCTTTACTATCATTCCATTTTGGCATCTTAATTATAATCTTCTGTTCTAACTCTTTGTTTCTTCTTCAGGCCCTTGCCTAGCAACATTTCCTCTTATAAGGTACCTCCTTTTTCTCATGTTAATCCTATTGTTGACTGCATCTGTTTGTCCATGGAAAATCATTGTTTTATAATTTATTTTATATTAAACAAGACAAAAACACCACATACTGTTCTGATATTTTAAAAATGTGAAGGGGTCTTCAGATGAGTTCATAGACGCCAACATTCAACTTGCCTTGACTGTTGTCAGACAGCTCCAAGAAAAAATGGAAACCCGTGCTTGCATTGTAAGAACTCGCTTTTTTTCATATCAACATTTGATTCTTCCCCTTCAAGTTAAGTGTTTTGATGCAGTGTGTTCATCATTCTCAGGTATTTCCTGATAAGCCAGAAAAGCGCAGGGCCTCTCGCCTTTTCAAAACAGCTCTTGACTCGGTAATAAACTAACAATACAACTTGTGAAAAACTTCTAGGGTTGAAGACCTTGAATTCTTAGCTTGATTTCAATCTTTGATTCATTTCTTTCAGATTGATGGTATAACCATAGGTTGCTTGGATGATATCCCTGGCGGCTCTGTCAATAATTTCTTCAGGTCTATAAGGAACACCCTGGATTTTGATTTTGAAGATGACAATGAAGGTTGGTTCAGCTGATGACAATGATTTTGTAGAATTTAGATTATTATTAGAATTTGGTTTTGAACCCTTCTAGTTTAGGCTTTACAGAAATGTGTATGCCTTACTGTCTCCTGAATTCAATGCTTCAAGCAGTGAGTTCCATTTAGCAATGGAGGAGGTGAATTTGTCTTCTGCTGTTTATTCCTGCTAAATTTGGTCCATATATGAGTATCATAAATAGTGGCATACCAGAATATAATTGGTTATGTGAAAGAAGTTTATGATTATTGAAATTCAATATTAATGAAATAATCTTCTAGAAGATCCTGTTAACAGGACTTGTGTTATCACCATTTAATGGTTTTAGTGATTGAGACATGCTCACAATTGTTTTATACTTATTTATTATAAGGTAAGATGAGGGTGATTTAATGTTATTTAATCACTGCTATTCTTTTTTCAATTTGAATGCTTTACAATATTCTAGAATTTCATTGATTTGTTCATTTTGAATATGAAAATGATGTTTTCTCTTTCCTGTAAATCTCACTTTAGCAATTTAGGGGTGGGCGTTTTCGGGTTGGGTTGAAAAATTTTAACCCAACCCAACCCAACCCAACCCAACCCAATATTTGTTGGGTTGGGTTGGGTTTGGGCTTTTAAGCCTAATAGAAAAAATATATTCGAATTCAAATTTTGTTTTATGAAAATTTAAATTTAAAATAATTTTTTCACCCTAATATAATATTACATAGAGTTTAGATTTCTTAAAGGCATTAAAACCAAATCACAAAATATAATACTGTTCATAATTAAAAAAAATAAAAATATAACAATTTGTCCAACTTGGAAAGTCTCCATCTAAGCCTCTCATTCATTTTACAATTATAATCACTCCGTCGAATATCTCGTGGTTGGATAATCTATTATTTATTTCAATCAACATAATAGTTTAAGCTTCTATACAATTATTAGACTTTTTTCTACCAAATTATTAATCGAATCCTACAAGAAAAAAAAAAGTATTTTAAAGTACAATAAAGGATGTGGCCAATTAATATAAAAGATGAAGACAATATAATTGCATATTTTTAATAAATGTATTATATATTATCGTATAAAATATTTAAAATTATGTATTTATGCTTGTCATTTATAATATTATAAATGGTGCATGAGTAAAAATTTTAAATATTTTAAAATATGAGATTTCATAATAAATATAATCATAAATAAATTTATTTAATTTATTTTTATTAATTATGTTGGGTTGTCGGGTTGGGTTGGGTTATATTTTATTAACCCAACCCAACCTAATCTTAAAAGCAACCCAACCCAATCTAGTCGGGTTGGGTTGGCAGGTTGATGCCCACCCCTATTTAGCATCATAGATTTTAAACTTGTTAACCGAGAGCAATCTCATTTAAAAGGTCTGTGTTATCTAAAAAATTTAGGTAAATCTTCTTCTTCATTTTATCCTTCCACTTCTTCTAGGAATCACATGTTAGGTTTCTGTAATTTAACCAATTTGTTTCAGCTCACGATTCTCTATTTCTGTTACAAATGCAGGTTGCTGGCAGTCCAATGAGCCACCAACACTATATGTGTTTATTAATTGCAGCACCCGTGAACTTTCTGCTATAGAGAAGTATGTGGTATGGTGTTTTTGCTTTTTAAGCAGTTAACTCACCTTATTTATGCCCTTGACATCTAAATTTGATCATGAACTGAGATTCTGAGTTTAGATATTGTGATTGGTATGCTGTTTAACATATGAATCAATGATGTTGTCAAATATTTGAATCCTCTCTTATAGTATGGTTTGCCTGAGAATTGATGACAATTAATATGAGGAATTTGGGAAAGGAATGTAGTGTTATGGTTTCCACTGAAATAAATCAGTATTAACATCACAAAAAGATATGTGGCTATTTCATTCCCAAATTCCAAGTAAAGCATATGATATCATCCATGGGTTCCTTGCTACTGAATTTTCAAGGTTGTTCAAAGCTTGAGTCTAATAAACGGCTAAGAATGGTCAGGATCTCCTTACTGTTTCTGGTCAATGCGAAAGTTATAATTCATGGACTGAAGGAGATGAAGGATGACTATTCTTCAAATTCCATACCTCAATCTGATCTTAAGGATAGGATTAATAGGGTACATGATCAAATAGGTGTATTCACTATTAAGTTAATTTTTAAAATATAGCAAGCTAGAGCATAACTACTTCTCGTATAGAAAGATAAGAATTCTCTGTGTTGAAAAATTCATGGAGTTTCAAAATTATTCCCTTCGTTTGGCATCTGAAGCGCTTCCATTCAGCGTAATAGTTGCTTGCAGGTTTTATTAGGGAGATGCTCATCACCTTCTTTGTAACAGTAGTTATTAGACAACAGACAGATTTTTCTTGCCTTTTCAAGAGCTGTCTAGGTCAGAAAGTGGAGATTGATATTGTTAGCATTCCAGCTTTTGGAGCTCCATGAAATCCATCATTGCTTTTTAAAGGCCTTCCTTGTAGTAGTAAGGAATTTTCTCCAAATAAGATGACTCTGCTTTTCAAAAAACGATCTTAGTTTGTGTCTTCTGGAAAGTTGCTAGATGGAAAAGTTTTTCCCTATTGTAACTTTGTTCATGGGATTCACAGGAAAATTTTGCTGTATCAACCCCAACGCTTCTGTTCAATCTTGAACTAGACACATTACGGTATACATTCTTCTTTGCCTAGCCATTAATTCATTTTTGATTCCCTTATTATGAAATTATCATTCAATTGTCAAGATAAAACATGCTTGCCTTTGCAGTGCTGACTTGGGCATTCTGGGATTTCCACCCAAAGATTTGCATTACCGTTTTCTTTCTCAATTTATCCCCGTATTTTATATCCGAATCAGAGATTACTCCAAGGTATTGCCTCTTTTGCAGCCCTCTATTATTTATTTACTTGCTTTTTGGAATGACTTGTTTTTGAACTTTAGTTTTTGAGTGACACGTATGGTTTATATGTTAGACAGTAGCAGTGGCGCCTTATGTTCTTAATTACAGTGGAGCATTATTTCGCCAATACCCTGGTATGAAAAAAATCTTCTAAGACAGATTACGAAATTGCTTTTTCATTGTGTATTTTGCCATGATGTGTTATTTTCTCAAAATCAATGCTGAGTTTGCCTCACATCAAGAATTATTTTGTCAAGATTTGATCTGAGAAAAGTATCAGCATATTGATAATATTTTAAGACAGGTTTGATCTCTTATGAGCTTTTGTTTTTTTAATTTTTTGTCAATTGAAACATAGACACTTTATGGTAAGAAATGATTACAATTTGGAGTTGTGAACCTGTAGTCCAGAAAAATTAAACGTTTAGAAAGTCCCTTAGGACAAATGTTAATGATTGATAAAGATCATAAAGTCTAATTTTAATCATAAGTCAACTAGTCTTTCCTTCATTTATAAAAGGATAGCATTCTAGGGTTTCATGAGACTATCTCAGAACTCCCAAGGAATCTTATTGATTAGTACAATGATTGGAAGCAAATACTGGAGTCTATAATGTCATGGTGCGGAAAAAAAAAATCTATTGAATAATGTATGTGCAACGTGAAAATGAAAGGAAAACAAGAGGGATAAGAAATTCGGTTAATTGAATGTAAAATGATGTATATTGGGTCTAAAGAGAATCTCTTTAGAGAGTAGTGGTTAGGCTTAGATAATATCTAACAAATTATCTAGCCCTTGCTAATTAATGTGCCTGTGGAAGTGATGATGACCACAATAATGATGTTAGCTACCTGATGTATACTAATGAATAACCTCAATTTAATTAGAAATTGCAGATGTATTTATCTCAAGATAGAATCTTAAAAGGAAGGAAAAGTCATAGCAATATGCCAATATCAATGATCCAATGAATCCGTACTAATATTCTAGACAAGTTTCATTTTTGTGTCAACTTATAGGTGATTATCTTCCTTTATTTTGACACTCCTGGTTAAAAAATGTATCCTCTCTTTCCTTCAATATTAGTAAGTGCTTGATAATTTGGCTTTATACTAAACTTCATGCATTAAACTACTTTTACCTTACTACAATTGTGCAGGGCCTTGGCAGGTGATGCTTAAACAGGCAGATGGTTCTTTTGCCTGCATAGCAGAGAGTGAAACACGCTTTACACTTGGTGAAGTATGTCTTACTTTCAAATCCCCATTAACTTCTTTCGATATAGATCATATGACATGTTTCAAAACTAAATATTTATGTTCTTTAGACCAAAGAAGAACTATTGAGGGTTTTGGGACTGGAAGAAGAACAAGGAAGTTCTTTAGAATTTCTTCGCAGAGGCTACAAGGTAGGTTGCCCTGATTTTTTTCGGAATAAAACTATCAGCTATAAGATTCAATGAAATAAAATAAAGCGATATATATATATATATATATATATAAGATTCAATGAAATAGAACAAAGTGGTATTTATTTGTCAAAACACTTTATACCTAAGTCATGACATCTTCCTGTTTGTTGTTTGGTTGGAATTCAAAGATTAGCAATGTTGTTATTAAAGTTAATGTTTTTCCAATCAAATGATTAGAGATTTATTCTAATTTCTGACAAAACTAAGCTAGTTATACAATATGCAGAGTGCCACTTGGTGGGAAGAAGACGTTGAACTGGAAGTATCTTCTGCATGGCGTAGTTAAGCTGCAGCACCAATACTGATGAAAATTTACTGAAAGGTATAGACGATGGTGTTACAAATTTGCGAATTGAAGAATGCTTCACTTTGGTTGATATGCAAGGATTGTCGTTCATATTCTTTTTCATTATTACCTTCCCAGTTTTTTTCATTTCAAAATGTAACCTTTTTTTTTGGGTGAAAAGTGATGCAACCCTTATAAAAATGAAGAAAATCTAGTTTCAGGCATACTTAATTGCTGAGATAAAATAAAACAAGAAAATTAAGAAATTCAGAAGCCAAATGAATTGAATGCCTTTACAGAGGTTCTTATCTTTTGTTCATGTTATTGGGCTTACTTGAGTTTGGCTTGTACATTTTCTAGAAGAAAATCAGCATTAAATACAGGGTTCTAATGTCAGTTATCCTATTTTGGTTCATTTGCGTTTCTCACAAGATCCTGCATAGCCTCTGCTTTTCTCCTTTTCACTAGGCATCAAAGCTTACTGAGACGTTCACGTTAAGTTTAAACCAATGCCCATTTCAAAGCCTTGACATGATGACTAGCAGGATTTTGTCTAGGTTTATCTTGCAAGATGTCTTGAAGGGTGTTTGAGGTTTGCAGTTGTTGGTCAGTTGGTGAGTACTTAAATTCCCCTACTAAATTTCAAAAGATTTAGAAGAAGAGTTGTTCTGTTTTCCACAAACACTCTCCAAAAAGGTTATCTGCCCAAATTTCTCATTGATTATCTTCGTCTAAAATAAATACACTAATTAATCTGCATCATATGATTTGAAGTCAGGCTCCGGAGGCTTCTGGATTTTCAGCAAGCCTGTGGAAGTTGAAGTTGAGTTTCGATGCTTATGTCCACGAAGAGCATTTGCTGCAAAGCGTGATGCGAACATTGTAGCACGAAGCCTTGACGGAGCATCAGTTTCCTCAACTAATGCCATTTCATCATCATCTTCTTCGCTATAGCCTCCTAATTCCTCCTCCTCTTCTTTACTACGCAGTTCAGCTGCTTTCCTCCTAGAATATCGGCGCCATGTAGCTTGAATAAAGCAAGCAGCCCAGGTCCTCCATTGTTGCGAGTAGAAACGGAATGTGTGTTGAACCTGCCTACTATGAAGGCGTCTAAACTGACTGGCAACAAACTTCAATTCTTCAGCTTCTAAAGCAAAACCCTCAACCTCAGTTAGAGCCTTCACTGTCCTTGTAGATGACGGTAAGTTAGAAGCAGCTTTAGGGTCCAGTGCCCAGGTAAGAAGCTCCTCTCCACAAAAGTCCCCTTCTTTGAGTAAACCTCTGTTGAAAAAACCACTCCTTCCACCATCTGTAGTCACACTCTCTAAGCGGCCACGAATTATGAAAAGCATTTCATCAACCGGATCCCCTTCCCGGACGATGCACGTCCTCTCTGTGCATAAACTTGGCTTCAGTCTCTCACATATGGCATCAAGCAACCGCTCATCCATATTCGCAAACAGAGGGACCTGCATATTATACAAGAGAAGATTGACAAACTCAAGACTGTCATATTATATACAAGTAATGATTTTAAATGAACGAAGAAAATTTGGAATACTTACCCTTCTCACTAAATTGAGACAAAGGTGGCGCTTGATATCCCTTCGAAGATCTTTGGGTAGACTTTGGACCAAGCTCTCTTCATCTACTCCTCTTGTTTCCAACCACTTGTATTGGTCATAGCGTCTAACTCGTTCCCTGAGTTCTTGTGGAAGCCAACGATGATGCATCCACTGCTCAGAGTCACGCCTTTTGATCCTCATCTCTTCAAGACGAACGGTGAGAGACTGAAGGTAGGTCTGTAACAAGACATGATAATTAATAATGTCATGAACACAAAGAAAAAGCAATGAATCAGCAGCTAAAACTTGATACCTGCATGTTTCCAATGAGAAGGGCAAAAAGGATAAGGCCGGCAATGCCTATAGATATTGAAAAGAGATTTTCTCCAGGATAAGTACTAGTATGGAGCCCCTGACCAAGTGTACTCAAATTTTGCAGTCCCCACCACAAGCAGTAAAAGAATTTAGAGACAAAGTTCCTGGATGTAACAATGCCAGAGGTAATAGCCTGCGTGAAGATTCCGTAATTGAATCCTTTATTATCATCATCATCAGCAGAACACTTTTTGCTAAGGATGTCCTGACGGATGCTTTGCCACTCATCATAACCATTAGTATTCCGGTTTCCACAGTATAAGACATTTGTGATGCATTTCTCACTGTCCCTACAAGCTCTTTGCCAGCATGTTGCGTTACGTTCAACAGCTAGTAAGTACCACAAAGCGCCTGCTACCTGTTCATTTCCAGAATGAGACTATGAGAGGATGATGAAAAGTAAAATTAAGTGGTGAATGGTGATTTCAATTTTATGTAAGTAGAGTAAAACTTACATGACTAGCAAGCAAGTACCAAAGCAGATAGTATGCAGCACCAGCCAAAGCACTTTCAGCAAAAACACCAGCAGACCTTTTCAAGTCCGAAGTTATAGGAAAAAACCGAATAAACCTAGGAATATATTGAAAAAACACAATATTTTGCAGTGCCTCCTTTGTGGACAATACCTCTGCACCTTCTCTCCGAAGAAATATCCAAACCACAATCTGCAGATAACCCAAAGGAAATAAGTATCAGCATATTATTAAGTGTAATACAACTAGGAATGAACTAAATTGTTCAAACCTGACCTGTGGTAGGGGCAGAACAGAAAGAAAATCAACAATGAAATGGTGGCGTAAATATCGCGTAGCTATTTGTGCAGGATCTATCACAAGTTCACCTCTTCCAAAAACCCGTGAAGATGGTGCAATATAAGCTGTGCGGAACTGTAAAGCCATGCGAAGTAAGTAAAAGACATCATTTACTGTGCGTAGAGTTGTAATTGTCACGGCTAACTTGGTATCCATGCCAATGCAATGCGGTTCATGATTGAAGACAGGAAGATAAAAGAACAAAGGATCAAAAGATACTGCAATAATACATGATAAGACAAAAAGCCTATTCCATAGTATGAGGGATCTGTCTTGAGGGTCAAAAACTTTTTTCTCAGAAACTTTAAGATCCTCTGGGAATACTGCCCTGGTTACCCCAGATTTCAGGGATCTACCAATTGTTGCCAGCCCTTCTGACCCTATTTGCATTCCAATCCTAAAAGATTTTGAAGGATTTTTCTTTGCACGACCGGTAAAGGCCAACCCCTCTAAATTAAATCCGCATTTCTTCATTACCCCTTTGTTCGAAGGCATTGATAATGTTGAATCCAAATCATCCAACCTACATGCAGGTGCCAAATATATCAAAAGCAAATATCATCTATAACAATAACAATTGATATCATATGCCTTCCATACCGTACAAACTTCTCTTTCTGCCCACCAATGTACTGTGACTTGTAACTGGAATCAAACATTTTGTACAATTGATACTACATAGATTCCAGCATTAATTCTCAGGAATCAAGTGAAAGCTTCTATCATATCCCTATCTAGAAATATGGAAAAACAGCACAAGTTAGTTAAAATTCACCAAATATGTCTAAGGAACCTTGAGACAAAATGCATACATGATCTAAAAACTACCTCTCTCCACACTTGATGCAATCTTAAGGTCTTAATATTAGGATGCATTTAATGTAATCCAAAAAGCTATTTCAAACATTATTTATTTGTGTTTTCCGCGTCTTCAACACCTATATACTAATGGAGATAATCAAGCCCTAACATCTCCTTACAATTCCTGTATCTTGATTTCATCACAATATATGAGATACCAACAACTAAAAATCAACATTCTAATACTACATTTAATCAATGTAATTTCATTAACTTCTTCTAAGAAAAATGTCATATTAATGTTGCCAATGTTTATATAATCATTGGTTTGAATGAGAGCACAATATATCATTCTTGATGCATTGTCCTAGTTCTTCTTCTTCTTCTTCTTCTTCTTTTTCAATGGCCAATTTTTTGTAGTGACAATGTTGTTGGTATCAATAGCAAAATCAAAATTTATCCAAAACACCCAAAAACAAAATCATTAATACAGACATGACATGAACATATATACACAAGGAATACAAAATGTGAAAAACATATTGAAATTCACATGAAAATAGAATTAGAAAAAGAAGAAAGAACTTACAATGGTAATTTTTCAGAATTGGTTCTCCAATAATGGACAGATTGGGGTTTCAGGAAGACAAAGATAGAGAGGAGGAGGCAGAGACACACAAACCAGAGGAGGTAATTTTTATTTATTTATTTTTTATATATTTTTTTGTTAAAGACCGTTATGACGGTTATATGAAAGAGCCGATAAGAAGAAAAAAAGTACGAAAATAGGAGCAAATATGTAATTTTCTCTGTTAAGGGTATTTGTGTAATTAATCTATCATATAAATAGAAAATCAAGCCCTAAATCCCTATTTTAATAGCATCCATCCAGACGACTTTAGCCACCGAATCCTCTCTCTCTCGGTGAGAGTCTAACACCCGCCACTGCTCGTCGCCGCGTCGCGCCTCTTGTCGCCGTCTTTCTTCATCCTGTCACGGTGAGATTCTCTCTCTTCTTTCATTTCGATTTGTTTGCTTCGTTTGTATGAGGACATCATCATGTGGTCTCACTCTCACATGAAGAATTGATAGATAATTAATCTGTAAACTCTCCAACTCAATTTGGATTTTTTTTTATTTTTTTATACACTGCTGAATTTATTCCATTTTAATTTGAATGTTGAAGGGATAAGCTGAATCTAGATAGTTTGCAGCTTTATGATCAATTATACAAATTAAAAATGTAAAGCAGTTGGATTTCAATTCAATGGATGATAAATGTAACCGTGATACAGATGCAAACATAAGATTTTACTCGTGTGAACTTACTAATCATGCTTTCCTGATGTGCTTTGTCATGAAATAATTAATTGGTTAATGCATTTTTAAAGTTATATACTTTGTTTTAATCTCATAAAACTTTCGACACAAACTGACTCTTTGATATTTCTACCAATTTTGTTAGAAAAAGCATATTTATGTTGTAGTTACTTTGTGCAGTGGCTGTTAAAATGGAAGAAAGAGCAATATTTAGAGACATAAGGCGTTATTACTGTGATTATTGCGGGATTTGCAGATCCAAGAAGTCTCTTATTGCTTCTCACATCCTCTCTCATCACAAGGTTTTGCTTTGCTTATATGGATTTCTTTGTTTAGCTGAAAAGTAATACTAAAATTTACTTGTTCTTAATTAGGATGATGGCAAAATTTATTCATATTCTTAGTTTAATTACTTTGTTTAGGAAGAGAAGAATGAGGAAAGAGTTGATGGAGATCCAGCAATAGGAGTAAAATCTAATACTTGCGAAGAATGTGGTGCTACTTTCAAAAAACCTGCCTACTTAAAGCAACACATGCAGAGTCATTCACTTGAGGTATTCTTTGCAGACTTCTTTTCTCACTTTATATATCAGTTACTTTAACTTTACTTTAGATAGTCAATGTCATGTGAATTCAAATTTATATATACTTTATACTATGGAATACTTACAAAGGCCAATTTCTTGTCATGTCTACAACTTTTGATTCCTTTTTAGTAGGATACTTATGTTATTGTTTGTGCACATTGAAAGATAAATGATTTTGCAGGAATTATTGCTTTTTTGAGAGAAAAAAGACTTAAAAACCAGGGATGTATAGCGTGAAGCATTGGATCCCATACAATGAACTCCAAAATGCGAGAGGCTGCAGATTTGAACTTGAATGGACCAGTATCAGGTTGGGAGACCTCCTGAGAAGCTCCATCAAGGAAGCCTCAAACACGCACTATTCTAATCTGAGGTTTGAAACTGTATGTTCAGCTTTTGGTTACTGATTATGAAAATATTGCTTCTTATGTATTTGATTTTGTTGCAGAGAGCATTTAGTTGTCCGGTAAATGATTGCCATGCCAGCTATAGAAGAAAAGATCACTTGACCCGGCACCTTCTTCAGCACAAAGGGACACTATTTAAGTGTCCAATTGAGAAATGCAATAGTGAATTTTCCTTTCAAGGCAACATCAAAAGACATTTGAAAGAAATCCATGATGAGGATTCCTCAATCACCATTCCAATGCAGTATGTATGTCAGGAAACTGGGTGTGCGAAAGTATTCAAATATGCATCTAAGCTGAGAAAGCATGAAGAGTCTCATGGCAAGTTGCTTCAGAAAATTCATTTTTTTAATGTCATCTAAATGTTTATTTCTAGTGAATAAGTTTGCTGCTTTTCCTGTAATTGAAAATAAAGTCTTGGTTTCGATTATTTGTTGCAAACTCTGATGAATTCCTTTGTTTTCTCAGTCAAGCTAGACTCTGTGGAGGCATTTTGTTCTGAACAAGGATGTATGAAATATTTTACAAATAAGCAATGCCTTGAGGTGCATATCAGGTCTTGCCACCAGCACATCACATGTGAGATTTGTGGATCAAGGCAGCTGAAAAAGAACATAAAGCGGCATGTGCTTACACATGAGGAAAGAGATCCATCTGAAAGATTTAAGTGCGAGTTTAAGGGTTGTCTGCTCTCATTCTCAGCTGTAAGATGCTTCTACTTTTATTTCGTATGAAATCTGAATTTCTTGAATTATATGTATTACCTATTTATTGATTTGGTTCCCAACAGAAATCAAACCTCCAGCAGCATGTGAAGGCTGTGCACCATGAAATTAAGCCTTTTGCTTGCGGACATGTTGGCTGTGGCATGAGATTTGCCTACAAGCATGTGAGAGATAAACATGAAAAGTCTGGGTGCCATGTTTATGTCACTGTAAGTGTCAGCAGATTTTGTAAATTACATGATATAGCAATGTTAGAAAAACGTACATACTTAGTGTTGTTTTTGTATGGAATCAGGGAGATTTTATTGAATCAGATGAGCAATTCAGATCAAGGCCAAGAGGTGGGCGGAAGAGGAAATGCCCAACTGTAGAAATGTTGATACGAAAGAGAGTTTGTCCACCAAGTCCAACTGGTTCCTGTGATGTATTTGGGAACTGAGGGCCTTCGTTTTGCTGCTTTTTGATCAACTACATATCGGCATCAATATTTATTTTATAAATAAATGTATGCATGTAAATCTTTGACTTCCTGCTAGGCATCGAGCCTTGGATGTGGTTGACATAATATTTAAACTTTTATTACCAGAACCGAATGAACCCAGAAAACAACAACATTCATCTCAAACCGATCCAGCTCTGCCGCCGTAGCCCAACCTAGCTTCATCGAACCTCTATCTTCAACAATGGAATCACACCTCTATCAGTTGCCCATTCGCCTCCTTCGTCTGAGATGGAGCTCCATTAAACCTGAACCATCAATGTTGAAAGCAGCCACGAACCTCTGTCTGTGTAACCATGAAAACAACCATGAAATCGAGAGAGAGAGAGAGAGAGATGAGATCGAAGAAGAAAGATATATTTAGCATCACAATTAATTTTCGAAATCTGATGAAGTTAGGTTTGATCTGGGGTGGTGATTCGGTTTGATTTGGGTGATGATTTTAGATTTTTTTTTAGTTGGTGAATGATGATGATGATGATGATAATAATTTAATTTAATTTAATTTATTTTTTTAATAGGAAATACATGGTCAGGGATAAAGATGTCATTTTAATTTCAGTGACCATTGATCAACAAAAATCTGGTTAAAGGAACTAAATTGATTGGTTTTAAAAAATATAGGGATCAATCCAGTAAAAAATAAATGAGCAAAAATATATAATTCAAAAAAAACATAGGGACTAAATGAATAATACCCCAATTTATAACCGTTTTTTTTTTTTTTGAAAAGGAAAACATACAAACCACAACTAAGGAAGAAAATCTTCCAGTCAAGTAGCACTAATGCAAGGAGGGAAATCATCCTCCCAAGTAAAGCTTCTAAAAGCTAACAAGGCAAACTTAGCAAGTTTATGAGCAGCCTAGTTAGCCTTCCTTGGGGTTAAATCGCAATTTTACAACGATATTAACGAACTTTCCGTTTTCTATCCAACCATCCTAACCGACAGAGGTAGAAATCCGTGACTTTGGAAATGCTAAAGAGGTTATTCTTGCATCAAACTTTGTGAGTAGGTTTAATAAATTATTTTAAGGAGTTCTTGCAAAAAATTTGGGTTAAATCGCAATTTTACAACGATATTAACGAACTTTCCGTTTTGTATCCAACCATCCTTACCGACAGAGCTAGAAATCCGTGACTTTGGAAAAGCTAAAGAGCTTATTCTTGCCTCAAACTTTGTGAGTAGGTTTAATAAATTATTTTAAGGTGTTCTTGCAAAAAATTTGAGATAAATGGCAATTTTACAACGATATTAAAGAACTTTCCGTTTTGTATCCAACCATCCATACCGACAGGGCTAGAAATCCGTGACTAAGGAAAAGCTAAAGAGCTTATTCTTGGCTCAAACTTTGTGAGTAGGTTTAATAAATTATTTTAAGGAGTTCTTGCAAAAAATTTGGGATAAATCGCAATTTTACAACGATATTAACGAACTTTCCGTTTTGTATCCAACCATCCTAACCGACAGGGCTTGAAATCCGTGACTTTGGAAAAGCTAAAGAGCTTATTCATGGCTCAAACTTTGTGAGTAGGTTTAATAAATTATTTTAAGGAGTTCTTGCAAAAAATTTGGGTTAAATCGCAATTTTACAACAAAATTAACGAACTTTCCGTTTTCTATCCAACCATCCATACCGATAGGGCTAGAAATCCGTGACTTTGGAAAAGCTAAAAAGCTTATTCTTGCCTCAAACTTTGTGAGTAGGTTTAATAAATTATTTTAAGGAGTTCTTGCAAAAAATTTGGGTTAAATCACAATTTTACAACGATATTAACGAACTTTCCGTTTTGTATCCAACCATCCTTACCGACAGAGCTAGAAATCCGTGACTTTGGAAAAGCTAAAGAGCTTATTCTTGCCTCAAACATTGTGAGTAGGTTTAATAAATTATTTTAAGGTGTTCTTGCAAAAAATTTGGGTTAAATCGCAATTTTACAACGATATTAACGAACTTTCCGTTTTGTATCCAACCATCCTAACCGACAGGGCTGGAAATCCGTGACTTTGGAAAAGCTAAAGAGTTTATTCTTGCCTCAAACTTTGTGAGTAGTTTTAATAAATTATTTTAAGGAGTTCATGCAAAAAAATTGGGTTAAATCGAAATTTTACAACGATATTAACGAACTTTCCGTTTTCTATGCAATCATCCTCACCGACAGTTGTAGAAATCCGTGAGTTTGGAAAAGCTAAAGAGCTTATTCTTGCCTCAAACTTTGTGAGTAGTTTTAATAAATTATTTTAAGGAGTTCTTGCAAAAAATTTGGGTTAAATCGTAATTTTACAACGATATTAACGAACTTTCCGTTTTCTATGCAATCATCCTCACCGAAAGTTGTAGAAATCCGTGACTTTGGAAAAGTTAAAGAGCTTATTCTTGCCTCAAACTTTGTGAGTAGTTTTAATAAATTATTTTAAGGAGTTCTTGCAAAAAATTTTGGTTAAATCGTAATTTTACAACGATATTAACGAACTTTCCGTTTTCTATGCAATCATCCTCACCGAAAGTTGTAGAAATCCGAGACTTTGGAAAAGCTAAAGAGCTTATTCTTGCCTCAAACTTTGTGAGTAGTTTCAATAAATTATTTTAAGGAGTTCTTCCAAAAAATTTGGGTTAAATCGCAATTTTACAACGATATTAACGAACATTCCGTTTTCTATGCAATCATCCTCACCGAAAGTTGTAGAAATCCGAGACTTTGGAAAAGCTAAAGAGCTTATTCTTGCCTCAAACTTTGTGAGTAGTTTCAATAAATTATTTTAAGGAGTTCTTGCAAAAAATTTGGGTTAAATCGCAATTTTACAACGATATTAACGAACTTTCCGTTTTCTATACAATCATCCTCACCGACAGTTGTAGAAATCCGTGACTTTGGAAAAGCTAAAGAGCTTATTCTTGCCTCAAACTTTGTGAGTAGTTTTAATAAATTATTTTAAGGAGTTCTTGCAAAAAATTTGGGTTAAATCGCAATTTTACAACGATATTAACGAACTTTCCGTTTTCTATGCAATCATCCTCACCGACAGTTGTAGAAATCCGTGAGTTTGGAAAAGCTAAAGAGCTTATTCTTGCCTCAAACTTTGTGAGTAGTTTTAATAAATTATTTTAAGGAGTTCTTGAAATTTTTTTAGGTTAAATCGCAATTTTACAACGATATTAACGAACTTTCCGTTTTCTATGCAATCATCCTCACCGAAAGTTGTAGAAATCCGAGACTTTGGAAAAGCTAAAGAGCTTATTCTTGCCTCAAACTTTGTGAGTAGTTTTAATAAATTATTTTAAGGAGTTCTTGCAAAAAATTTTGGTTAAATCGCAATTTTACAACGATATTAACGAACTTTCCGTTTTCTATGCAATCATCCTCACCGAAAGTTGTAGAAATCCGAGACTTTGGAAAAGCTAAAGAGCTTATTCTTGCCTCAAACTTTGTGAGTAGTTTCAATAAATTATTTTAAGGAGTTCTTCCAAAAAATTTGGGTTAAATCGCAATTTTACAACGATATTAACGAACTTTCCGTTTTCTATGCAATCATCCTCACCGAAAGTTGTAGAAATCCGAGACTTTGGAAAAGCTAAAGAGCTTATTCTTGCCTCAAACTTTGTGAGTAGTTTCAATAAATTATTTTAAGGAGTTCTTGCAAAAAATTTGGGTTAAATCGCAATTTTACAACGATATTAACGAACTTTCCGTTTTCTATACAATCATCCTCACCGACAGTTGTAGAAATCCATGACTTTGGAAAAGCTAAAGAGCTTATTCTTGCCTCAAACTTTGTGAGTAGTTTTAATAAATTATTTTAAGGAGTTCTTGCAAAAAATTTGGGTTAAATCGCAATTTTACAACGATATTAACGAACTTTCCGTTTTCTATGCAATCATCCTCACTGAAAGTTGTAGAAATCCGTGACTTTGGAAAAGCTAAAGAGTTTATTCTTGCCTCAAACTTTGTGAGTAGTTTTAATAAATTATTTTAAGGAGTTCTTGTAAAAAATTTGGGTTAAATCGCAATTTTACAACGATATTATCGAACTTTCCGTTTTCTATGCAATCATCCTAACCGACAGAGCTAGGAATCCGTGACTTTGGAAAAGCTAAAGAGCTTATTCTTGCCTCAAACTTTGTGAGATATATTGTTTCTTTGTATATGTTTGTAGACTAAGGGTGGTAAATTGAGCATACATGTGTTAATTGTTTTCTCATAACAATCATGTTAAAGATTAATTTGTATGCTTACCAAGGTTTTGACAAAAGTCACGAAAGAGTTTTAAAATTAGAGTGTTAACCTATTCATCCCCCTTTAGGTTGTTTAGTATAACCTTGTAGGTATTTTCAACTACAAAAAAAAAAAAAAAAATGACTATCTGTGATGAACTATTTCCGATAGCGCTAACGACCATATCAGTGTTGTCGGAAATGAGTAAAAATCTGATACCACATTTCTGACGGCCAAATGACCGTTGGAAATAGTCTTTGTTCCGTTGGACATGAGGAAAAAGTAATCTAACATTTCTGACGGCCTAATTGCCGTCGAAAGTAGTCCACATTTCTGATGGGAAATTGTCTTTTCCGACGGCATTTAGCCGTTGGAAAAGACTATTTTTTTATTGTAGCATCAAAAATGTATTTTTATATAAAGTTTCTTCAAATAATTTGTATAAATAAAAATTTCATGATTGTAGATAAAATAATTATATAAACTCTATTTCGTAGTAAGCATTTAAAACACCTTATTTTCCCTAAATTGCTATCCGGACAATGACATATATTTACGAAAATTAGGAGTGACCACTTTGATGCAACAAAAATTCACAAAACATTTGTCAGGATTATGATGAAGAGATTTGTGAGATATTGACTCCATTCTTTAGGAACTCCCTCTTATTATAAGCATTTTTATCTTGAGAAATTTCCCGATGGCAAAATATCGTCAGTCAACTACCGGGAAAGTCACGTAGGGATGTCAAGGAACATTAGGCGCCCGTGTACATGATATCTGCACGATTGATTCGGGTTGTGTCAAGTTGCCAAGTAATGCCGATGACTAGTGGGACTTTTTGTGACGTTGAAAATAATAATAAAAAACAGTACTGCATTTCCGATGGCTTTTTGGCCGTCGAAAATAGTCGAATAAGCCATCAATATTACCCACTTTTCTGACGACATAAAAAGTGTCATCAGAAATGCTAAAATTTAATTCGAATTACTTTATGAACACTTCTTACTAAATTAACTAAATATAAAATATAGCAAAATTATTAGTAATCACAAGAACATTTAGTTATTTTTAATTATGTTTAGTGACACTACTATATCAGATTTTCTTAAACAAACTCTAATAATTGTAATAAAATATTATTTTAAAAAAAATGTCTCAATAGTTATATTTAAAAAGTATAAAAAATATATTCAATTAGATATTATACAAACATATCAATAGGTTATATATAAATAGTATGTAAAACATATCAGATATAAAGTTATAGCAAAATGATAAGGGTAACCCTTATTGTCATCCAAGAAAAGGGCGAACCACATGAATTTCATGGAGTTAAAGTTCATGTGTGATGTGGCGTGAGTCGGTGACGTGGTGCCTGCTGGGTGAGATGGCGCCTATCAAGTCGAGTCGCGCCATTTTTTTTTATAATTCGACTATTTCCAACAGTAATTAAGTCGTCGAAAATAGCGGTAAGACCGTCGAAAATACAAATAATTTTGACCACCTTGAATTAATATTACCAACGACCTTTTCATCTTTTCAGACGGCCATAGTTGTCGGAAATGGTAATATTTGTGACGGCTCGTCGGTGAATGGTTATTTCTTACAAGCGTATTTTTACGGTCTCCGACGGCTTTTTCCCGTCGAAAAAGCGTATTTCTTTTTCCGATGACATTTTGCCGCCGGAAAAGACCATTTCTTTTGTACTAAAAGCATTGCGAACTTAAATAACCACACAACAATCCATAAAACATATTTTAAAAAAATGGCAATACTGTTAAATCCATAGTGGTGATAGTACACATCCAAGAATCGAAGAGACAATAAGAAAAGAATAAGGATACAAAAACCCATGAAGCATCCACAACTCCTTATAGACGAGATGTGCAGTTCCTCCACGATCTCTTCATTTCTTCATTGATGCATTGCTCAATCTCATAGACAAGAGATAATCTTCATTTTCTCTCTCTAAGCCTCTCTAACTCCTTGATGGATGGTTGAAGTGATGTGCGGTGATATTGGTGTGTGCCACCAAGAAGGCCATCCTCCTTGGTGGCTTGGAAGCTACTCTCTGTTCTTGGATGTTTTTGGGTCTTCAAAGAATATTGAGGAAAAATGAAGGTTGGCTACTCTAGATCTCAAAATGGGGTTTAAATAGCTACACATGAAATTAGGGCACGAAAGGTGTAAAATTACAAAAATTTCCCTCGATGGACAATTACAAAAATATCTATTGGGGGTGCTGGGCATAATTTGCCAAAAGGGGCTGAAAAGCGCTCTACACTTTGATGCACGTACATTGGAAAGTTACTGGAGAAGATGCGCAGTACAAGCGCACTTTACACTTCGACGCACATACAACGCATAGCACTTCGAATTTTTCAAAATCTCCTTTTTAGCTCCAATTTCTCCTAACTTTACTCTAATACCCCTATAATGGTAAATAGACCTACACAAGCTTATTTTAACCGCTAAACACATGGTTTTACCCGAAAAACAAACTGAAAATCATAGGAAATGGGGGTGAATCTAAGCATAGAAACGGTATTCTCAAGATTCAATCAACCAAGTAGTTACAATTGTTGGGTATGGTGTAAGTGAAGATGGTACCAAGTATTGGATACTCAAGAATTCATGGGGCAAAAATTGGGGTGAGCATGGCTATATGAGGATTATAAGAGAATCTGGTGCTCCTAAAGGACCCTGTGGTATTTTAACCACGCCTTCATTTCCAGATGCATAACTTGTATTAAAGAGTGGATGACTTATGACTATGTGTATTCAACCATTCAATTACTTATAAGTTATAATCGATATATGTTTACTGATCATGAATTCTAATGAGAAAATCAAATCTTCTTTTATCAACACTTCGTAACTATGTATAAAACAAGAACAATTTAACACATTCAATATGAAGGCGGCTAACACAAAATTCACTATCAAGGTTAAAAGAGATTAGAGCTGATTTTATATCAAGGTTTGATCCTGAGTAGAAATCCAGTTACTAACCCTCTTATACTTATGAAAATTCACCTTAAAGACAACTAGCACAAATAATAAGAGGTTAAATCTTATCAAAACAACTAAAATCTTATCACCTCATAATATTAAACTTAATTTTTTTTTAAGTAATTTAAAAGTAAAAATAGTTTTTTATGGGTTAGACCATAACAAGATGTTCAATGCGGACACGATTCATCACCTAACAAGTTTAACATGTTGACCTATTAATGACCCAAATTCAATAAGATCTAACCCAAACCTGTAAATATCGTTTCATGTTGTATCAAGTCACCAAGTCATGTCAATAATTGCCACCCCTCGGCCCTCTCTCACCCTATTGAATACTTGTTGGATTCTATGAGGGCAAATAATGTGGATTTTCTCTTGTCAAGGGATGAAAGTGTAAATATTATAAGTTAATTTCTCCTATAACTATGTCAAAATTAAACACGGAACTATGCAAAATTTGTCATAATTGCAAACACAAATCAAGCCAGCTATTATTGAAGAGAAATAGAAAGTGGGAATAGACTAGCCAATGACTTACGGGTGAGGTGTATTTGGAAAGAGGGATATCAAGAGGAAACCAACGGAGAAATCAACGTCGAAAATAAAGGCGTGTCCTGATCTAATTACTTGCAATTGGTTTGTCATATTTGCAAACACAAATCAAGCCAGCCATTATTGAAGAGAAATAGAAATTGAATAGCAGATGACTTACGGGTGAGGTAAGAGGAAACCAACGGAGAAATCAACGTTGAAAATAGGGGTGTGTCCTGATCTAATTACTTGCAAAAAAAACAGCTTCGAAATTAGAGGTGTACTTATCTAATTACTTGCAGTTGGTTTGTCATATTTGCAAACACAGATCAAGCCCGCCATTATTGAAGGGAAACAGAAATTGACTAGCCAGTGACTTATCCTCTTATTATTTGTGTTTAATTGAGGTAACTAGAGTAGTCAGAGATGTAGATACTTTTATCAGTTTGTAGCTCTTTCATTGCATGAGTACTAATCAGATCATTTCGTAGAAAGAAGGGCAAGAGCAGGAGGACTTGCTAAATGAAGCCAATTTCATTTTACAAACAATAATTGATTGATTGCCACATATTTCCAAGAAGTTGCAAAAAATTGACTGAGCTCATTAGACAGCAGCTTCGTTCGATAACTTGATTTGAATTGTCGGGCATGGCAGGAAATTAAATTTGGAACAAATCCATCTTCTATATATAGCGTCCTTGTGTGCTTCACTTCTTCATAGCTTGATTGCTGAGAACCATCTTCTGATCTTCCACTTGTAAACAATGGCATTACCACATGAAAAAGCTTTTGTCGTTCCTCTGTTGATGATTCTTGTGACTTTGGCTTCTGATCGGGCCATGTCCCGCTTGCTGGATGTAGCTTCCATTGCTCAGAAACATGAGGAGTGGATGGCTCATTATGGACGCAATTACCTGAATAGCGCAGAGAAAGATATGCGCTTTCAAATATTCAAAAAAAATTATGAATACATAGAAAAGTTCAATAATGTAGGAAACAATACCTACAAGCTAGATATCAATATGTTTTCAGACTTAACAAACGAAGAATTCCTGGCCTCTCACACAGGATTCAAGATGCCTCCCCACCCAAGACTGTCCAAAACAACAACACCATACAGCAACCAAAACCTGACTAATGATGAAGTTCCAGAAAGTTTTGACTGGAGGGACCAAGGAGCTGTAACCGAAATCAAGAACCAAGGATCATGTGGTAAGAATGTGTTATATATATTGATAATTCTCTATTCAGGTTTGTCCTGAAAAAAAAAAAAAAATCAGGACTAACCTAACCCGAGAAGGATGTGTATCACATCCTTCAGGCTTTTAACTTTAGTCTTTTTACATGATTTCTCTTTCGTTCAATTTCTATGTAGGTTGTTGCTGGGCATTTTCAGCTGTGGCGGCAATAGAAGGAGCTTTTAAGATCAAGAATGATCGGTTGCTTGAATTATCTGAAGAACAATTGCTGGATTGTGTCCCAAGTGATCTTGGTGGCTGTAAAGGTGGTTCTATGGCTAAAGCTTTCCGATACATTATAGAAAACGGGGGTGTCACAACGGAGTCTAGTTACCCATATGAGGGAAGTGAAGGAAGTTGTGACCAACAGAAGGCAGCCAATACAGCTGTTCAAATCAGTAATTATAAACAAGTAACTCCCAGCAATGAGCATGAATTACAAATTACGGTACACCAGCAACCTGTCTCAGTTGCCATTAGTGTTGGGAATGAATTTAAGCTTTATGGAAAAGGGGTCTACCGTGGAAGTTGTAATGAACAAAATAAGTTGAACCACGCCGTTGCTATAGTGGGGTACGGCACAGCTGAAGATGGCACCAAGTACTGGTTAATCAAGAATTCATGGGGCACAAGTTGGGGTGAGAATGGGTACATGAAGATTCTGAGAGAATCTAGTGGCCCTCAAGGTCACTGTCGGCTCGCAGAACACGCTGTCTATCCAATTGTGTAACTTCCTATTAAATGGTTGGAGTTCCATCTTATAACCTATTGTACTTTTTCTGCATATCGGTTTATGCTCTTGGCTGCAATAATGCCAATATCATAGCGTATAACATGTACTTGAACTCCATATTATAGAAATAAATTTGACGGTCATTATATGGCCACTATCTCATATTGATAAAAGTACTATTCAGTATATATTACGAAGAGCTGAAATCTTACCATATCTCTCAGATAACAAATCATTGTAATTTTGGGGTCTAGGACAGATTTTGGGGTCTAGCCGTTAAGACGTGTAATTTTGTTAAATTGTGGCAAGTAGCAATCTTCATAGTGTCACTCCATCGTACTAGTACACAATATACATATCTATATTCAGTTCTTATCCAATACAACATTTTTTTTTTATATATAACGCCTGCTATACAACTTTAATAGTCTAAAATTATGCATAAATTTTTTATAGAAGAATATATATATATATATATATTTGAATATTTTAGTGATGAGGGAAAAGATATATGATAGAATTTGTCATATGTTCTTAGAAATAAAAATTAAAATTAAAAACTTTATGTAAGATTCATTCTAGCTTAGGTGACATTATTTACATATTGGACTAATATGCTTTGTAACACTTGTTTTTATTACCATATATACTAAATTTTTTTTGACAGTATCTATCTAGATCAGGTATTTTTTTGTAGTTTTTTGCTATTGGTAGGATTTGAGCCGCTGATTTGGGAGTCATTTGCACAAACTCCCAAACTCGTCCATCTACAGCTATGCTCTTAGGTGCCACCATATATACTAAATTTATTACTGTCAATTTGAGTGATTCTATTACCATATATATGCCGAATTGTCAACGTATACTAAATTAGTAAATTTAGTACAATTGAAGGAGTGACTTTTTTATTATATGCAGAAAAGTACGTTCTATATACTAAATTTATGTGGTGTTGTTTAAATACTTGCTTTTATGTTGTCCATTACTTTCGGCCAGCTTCTATATATATACCTCTTTTTATGTGGTGTTGATTAAAAGCCCCGGAAGTCTAGTTTTCGGCACACTTTACAGATCGCAATTCTGATATTCCTAGAAGAAGTTATAGCCGATTTAGTAAACAAAGGTCAGTGCTGAAAAGTCCACCGCGGCTTATACCGCTGATTAGACCGCCGGTCGTGCACGAGTGCCTACCTAGCGGTAGAAGCAGCGGAAAAGAGCAGAAGTGCTCCGCTTCTTGCGTAGCTACGGAGGCAATTTGTCTAGGGAGCGACC